>QEPC01012523.1:1532763-1554910 GCA_003113815.1 Sphenodon punctatus
CACCCCCACTTTACCGGGTTTGAGTGACTCAGTTTCCCTTGTGCACAGCCCACTTGAATTAGTTTCTCTCTCTGGCTAATTCAAGTCTGCCACAGGGACAAATCCTTTGTCACTCAAGGGCCTTATCCTTCCCGTTTACAGACTTTTTACTCTCTGGCTTCACAAGAGCTTGAGGACTCTTCTTGCTCACTTGTGTTCCAATGTTAGACACAGACACTTCTTCATAAAGATAAGAAGTAAGTTTATTGATTACATAAGCAAGGTAGTTGATACAGAGTTGTTACTAGAAATCAAAGGTAAATATAACACATTCCTGATCTATACTGGTTGAGTTCCTAAATAAGCATCTTACCCTACAAAGGTCCATAAGTTCTGGTTCCTCTCAACTCTCAATGTAAGCGACTGGGCACTGATTTCTTAGTTGGTAGAAAGCAATTCATCCCTCTTCATTCATGATCTCCAGCCTGACTTGCTGCCAGGCTTTTCATATGCAGATGTGCAAGATGGCTCTCTCAAGGGATAGTCAAGCTGGCTTAAATAGTCATCCTCCTTCTTTGTCTCGGGTTTCCCGCCTTTGGGGAAGCATGACGGCTGTTTTGCATCTCCACAGGTCTGTCTGGCAAGTGTGCTCAAATATACTTTCTTTGTATCTCTTTGCATTTCCTGTAGCTTGGTTACATGTTACAGTTCTAATTTGAGTTTTACAATTCTCAATTGTCACATTACATACATATGGAACCTTTTGCTTTACATATTTACCAGATTTGTAGTCTACATGTAGGCCCGTGTTACACGTGTGTGACCCTATGTTCCGCCATGACACCCTCCAATCTTCAGCACGCTTCTCCTTCCCCATTGTCCCTTTCTCATGTTTGTGAGGCAGCTCTTGTTCTCCACCACATCTAACATAGGCAGTTTTGGATGGTAGATCTTGGTTACAACACAGGTGCACAGGCAGACAGAGGAGTAAACAAACAAAAGTTTATTCTCACCACCCAACCATGGCAGTTGGTTCAAGTCCATGAACACCAATATAACAACTTCCAGAAAACACTTCCAGGCTACTTTCCTGCCTCAGCAGTGCAGTACCCATGGACGTGCCCCTCCCCTATATACTGAGAAGGCTGCCTTTTATTTTAGAAGCTCTATTCTCATTGGTTCCTCTTCAGCAAAGGCAGTTAAGCCTGAACCTCTTCGCTACTAGCTGCCAGCATTTAACAGTCTTCAGCCTAAGCAGAGAGAGGAAGGAAGTGGAGCAGAAAGCAAAAGTAGCAAACATAAAGTACCTACCGTACACATTAAACAGGTGATGCAGCACACACAGATGAACAGGACTAACTTCCACTCTCCATTCATATCCCATTCACTCGCTACACAGAACACTCAGGTGGAATATATGGTGGGGTGGGGGAGGGAAGGAGGAAGAGAAAACAAAGCAAGGAAACATGCCTCCACTGTTCCTGTTCCCACCATTGTGCTATGAAGTTCATCAGCCATGGAAGTCTGTATGCTGGACTGTCTTAAAGGCAGTCCCACAGCCCCTGGAAACTCCTGCCACTCTACTAAGATGAAACATGAGCTCAAAGGACTGAAAATAAACATTGGGGTCAATCCCAAACCCCTTGAATCCTGTATGCAGCTATGGGCACAGTTGTGAGGAAGCCACACATATCCCCATTGCAGGAACATTTTGCTGTGCATGGAATTGTGTGCATGTGGGAGAGATCCGCAGGGTTTGAGATGGACCCCACTGAGGTCCAGAATTCCCAATCGAGGAGGAGGAAGAAACAACAGGAAGGCATCAAAGGAACCAGGAATTGACTGATGACCCAATCAGCTTCCTGTGGCTACTGACTGGCCTTATATGAGGGGCTGCGGTGTATGAAATGAGTAGGCAGGAGGCTGGAGCGACGCTGGCGTCGGACTCGATCTGACTCCGACTGACTTCTCCATAGGGCCCACTTGTGGTCCTATGTTGAGGCTGTGAGGACAGCAAGGAAGGAGTTCCTTGCTGTTCTCATAGCATCTGCGAAGTCATGCCCGGCAGAGCTGTTTTGGGCAGTGTGGGGGCTGGTTAGTCTGGCCTCCCTCCGCCTGGATGGGGACTTGTCCCAGGCCCGCTGTGAGGAGTTTGTCAACTACTTCGCAGACAAGATCGCTTGGATTCAGAGCAACTTTGATTTAGAATTAGGGGCAGTAGGGGGAGACCGCGAGGTGATGGAGGCCCTGTCCGGTCCAGCTTTATGGGGGGAGTTTCAGGAAGTGATGCCGGCCAATGTGGCGGATGTCTTGGGGTCTGTGAAGGCCACCTGTTGCGAACTCGATCCATGCCCGTCCTCGCTGGTGAAAGCCTCCAGGGAGACATTGGGGACGGTGCTGGCGAGGGTAGTGAATGAGTCCTTGCAGCAGGGGAGGTTGTCGCCCAGCCTCAAGGAGGCTGTGGTGCACCCCCTGCTGAAGAAACCATCCTTGGACGTGGATGCGCTCACCAGTTACCAACCTGTCTCTAACCTTCCCTTTTTAGGGAAGGTTATTGAGCGGACGGTGGCACTCCAGCTGCAGGTGCATCTAGATAGCATCGGGTTCCTGGACCCTTTTCAATCTGGGTTCCGTTCCGACTATGGCACTGAGACGGCCTTGGTGGCCTTGGTCGATGACCTCCACCGGGAGATGGACGCAGGATGTTCAACATTTCTCATCCTGCTAGATCTCTTGGCTGCTTTTGATACCATGGACCATGGGCTGCTGTTTAGATAGCTGCGTGACCTGGGGGGGTCTGCATGGGACTGTTCTTGAATGGTTCCATTCATTCCTCTCAGGGAGAAGCCAGCGGGTGGTGCTGGGGGATGAGACATCTTGCCCCCGTGCTTTATCATGCGGCGTTCTGCAGGGTTCCATCCTGTCTCCCTTATTATTTAATGTATATATGCAGCCCTTGGGGGAGGTCGTGAGAGGGTTCGGGGTGCGGTGTCACCAATATGCTGATGATACTCAGCTGTACCTCTCTTTTTCAACTGATCCAGACCCTGCTGTCTCGTTGCTATCCCAGTGTTTGGAGGCCGTGGTGGAATGGATGTGGCAGAACAGACTGAAGCTCAACCCTGATAAGACGGAGGTGATGTTGGTGGGGAGAGCGAGGGAGGTAGTGGCCCCTCTGATTGCGGGGGGGGGGTTTGCCCTCCCATAGCTCAGCAGGTTTGGAGTTTGGGGGTGATACTGGACGCGGACCTCCGCCTGGAGCGGCAGGTGGAGGCAGTCATGAAGACTGCTTTCCGCCAGTTGTATCTGGTGTGGTGGCTGCGTCCGTTCATCTCCGGCCCGGACTTGGCCTCCCTCATCCATGCCTTCATCACCTCGAGGCTGGACTACTGCAACGTGCTCTACGTGGGGTCCCTTGTTCCTGGTTCAGAGGCTGTAGCTAGTGCAGAATGCAGAGGCCCGTCTCCTGTTGGGTCTTGGTCATTGGGAGAACATTACACCGGTGCCCCGGACTCTGTACTGGCTGCCAATAGCGTGCCGAGCTAGGTTCAAGGTTTTGGTGTTGATCTATAAGGCCCTTCATGGTCTGGACCCCTCATACCTCATGGACCGCCTCGCTCTCCGTGCCCCAGAGTGGCTCCTTTGGTCTGCTGGGTGTGCCTTCTTGGAGGTCCCCCGCATTAAGCGTGGGGCCACAATGGAGAGGGCATTCTCAGTGGCCACGCCGCGCCTTTGGAACTCCCTTCCAGAGGAAGCTCACCTGGCCCCAAGCCTATTGACATTCCGGCGAAGTTGTAAAATCTGGCTGTTTGCCCAGGCCATTGGGGAGGGTGGGTTAGAGTTTTTTTTTTCTTCTCCCCACTTTATTTATTGATTTATTGTTTTAATGTTCCCCAGGCCCTGTTTTAATACTCTGAATTGTTTTTGATGTTTTAAAATTGTTTTTATATGTATTTTATATGTATTATTATTGCTGGAAGCTGCCCCAAGCTGTTTTCAGGAGGGGCGGGCTATAAATCCAGAAAATAAATAAATAGAATAAATTAATATACAGGCCAGCAGTCAACCAGGAAGCTGCCGTTGGGGGTATGGAGTGAGGCTAAGGAGGGGTGTGGCTTGACTGGCACAAGCAGAGTTCTTGTAAACAATATTAGGCACTGGCCAGTGGGAACCAATGGCACTGCAAAGTCAGCCACTGTGCCCAGGGCCCCCAAGGGTGCCAGTTCGAACCCAGGTCCTTACATGTTCAACTAAAGTAGAAACCATGCCATTGACTGATGATCCACCCATATCCACCCACTGATTATATCAAACCACACAAAGCAAGTTCAAAAAAGACTTCTTCATCTCTGCTTATTTTTGCCATGTATTGACTAATTTATATGCACATAATCAATTGGTTATTAAGCACCTTGGCTAACATCCTATAATCTACATGAGTTATGTATTTTTGACCTTCTCCAAATTCTATCTCTTGGGGAAGAACAAGAATTAGACCATACTTTTGTCCACTAGGAGCTCCCCTTCCCTAACTCCCAATTAATGTTTTGCCCTAGGGGAAAAGCAAACTTATTCCAACATTTTATAAAACTTCATCAGACCATCCAGCCTGGTATGGAAGGACCTCGTCAGCTGCTTTATCACTGTCACAACCTCCATCTTCATTTCCTCTTTTACATGCAGTGATACATACTCTGTACGTTTTTCTAATTGCCATAGATATTTTTGAATGCTACGTATGGACATTTTGACAGATCATTTCTTTCACTGGTAGCCCAACTCATGTTATTTTGCTGCATGTTTCTTGAGAACTCAAATGTAACTGAGTCATTCAAATACAAAGACTGGATAAGTAATAGAGCGTGCTTCATTCATCGTGAAATTTGATTTTCTTACTCATCCTTTCTTACCAGCTGACACTGGATTCTTTAATGATTGGGACAGTATGAGGAGATAGTAGATAGAAAACTAATCAAGAAGGAGAGAAAAGTACAGGCGAAATGGAGAGGACATTTTCTGCTTTGTCGCCGCACCCCCAAAGAAGACAAGGACATCACGTGTGGGTTTAAATGGCCACACTCTTTATTGATAACCAAAAAGGGGGAAGGGGCCACCCTCCCACTTCCCCCTTTGAACTGGGGTCCTAGCTTTCTTGACTGTTCCTAACTGTTAACCCAACCACAGGAGGTTCCCGTCCCACACCAGGGACTATCCTGTCTGCCCAGAACCCTTCTTCCCCACGTTCTCAGGTTAAGCCCGAGGGGAATCCTCCTGTGCCCTATCTTACCTAGCTTCTTAACTTACCGCCTACCCCGACCATCGGGTTTCCCCGGGCTGGAGCGGGTTGCTTGTACTTACCCCCCAGCCCTTTGGGGTTGGGGAGTTTAATCAACAAGGGTGAGGACACCGTAACCTACTGTTTGGCACATGGTCCACCCAGCGGGTTTGGTCACGCACCTCTCACCCTTGGTCTGACCATACAGTAGGCTGCACTGTGCGGCTATGCATGTCCTATGCCCATCTCTTAAGGAGATGTTCCTACTCATGTTATACTGTCAACTTCAACTTCTAACAATTGGCCTGAACTCAGCCCACTGAAAAGAGTGCAACAATTCAACCTACCACCAGCAAATGTGTGTCCTCACCCCCTATTCGAATCGGCAAGGTCACTCCGGGAAAGGCGAAAAACCCCTCGTGATTATGCCAATTTGGCTCAGGGAAAATTCCTTTCTGGTCCTAATAGGCAACCAGTGGCAACTCGGAGTGGTGCCATATAAGAGGGGAGGGTGGGTGCACGTCCTTTTCCCTGCTCCATGCCCAGCCAAATGAGGCGTGCGAGCATGGAGGCTAAAATGGAGCCCAGGAGTCCCGGCTCTCATGAGAGTCCAGGGCGCCTGCAATTTGGTTTCTAGGCAACCTTCAGCTCCCACCCCGAATTCCCTTTTGTGGTCATCCTTCCCTCCTCGCCTACTTTGTCAGAAGGAGGGGGGGCGCCTCCAACCCCCCACCATGGCAAACATGGAGGGGACTTGTCGCCACACCCCCAAAGAAGACAAGAACACCATGTGTGGGTTTAAACGGCCACAGTCTTTATTGATAACCAAAAAGGGGGAAGGGAAAACCCTCCCACTGCTCCCTTTGAACTGGGGTCCTAGCTTTCTTGACTGTTCCTAACTGTTAACCCAACCACAGGAGGTTCCCATCCCACACCAGGCACTATCCCTTCTGCCCGACACACTTCTTCCCCACGTTCTCGGGTAAAGCCCGAGGGGAATCCTCCTGGACCCTACCTTACCCAACTTCTTAACTTACCCCCTACCTCAACGACCAGGTTTCCCCTGGCCGGAGTGGGTTGCTCGTACCTACCCCCCAGCCCTTTGGGGGTGGGTGGGTTTAACCAACAAGGGTGAGGACATCGTAACCTACTGTTTGGCACATGGTCCACCTAGCGGGTTCGGCTGCTCGCCTCTCACCCTTGAACTGACCATACAGTGCACCGCACTGTGCGACTATGCATGACTTATGCCCATCTCTTAAGGAGATGTTCCTACTCATGCTATACTGTCAACTTCAACTTCTAACAATTGGCCTGAACTCAGCCCACCACCACCAGAACCGCCAGCTTTGCTTGGCTGGTTCGTCGCCAAAAAACTCAACCTTCCAGGATCTGCATTAACCGGCGTTTTAGGACCCCGAGGTACAAGTTGCATCCCGTATCCGATAGGTGGACACCATCACTCCTGAATAACTCATCCCTATCATGATTGATATCTACATGACGTATGGCCGACACCCCTTTTCTTGTCAACCAATTCCCAATTTCACTATTTTCCCTCTTCCTAGCGTGGTCTACCCTCCCTGGGTGTTGAGCATTAGCCCACACTTTCCTCTGCCGCATATCCGACCATACCAATGTGCACGCTTGGAATCTTTCCTGAACTGTTTGAAAGTCAGCCTTCACTCTCTTTGTCAGCCACAGCCCCGTAAACCTAGGCAGGTTGTTCTCCCCTAAATGTATTACAAGCACCGTCGGTGCCGGGAATTTGTATTTTGCCACAGTCAGTGTTGGGAGCAATTGCTCCCACAGCATTCCATGCCTACCTAACCAAATTACCTCTGCCTGGTCACTTAGGCCCAGCTGGGTACCCCACCCGCTGCGTGCAGCCATCTTTCCTGCCCAGTGTATGATGCTGTGGCTGACGATCCATACCACTTTCCATCCCCGCAGATCTGACATGTCTGCAAAAGAAATCAGAGTTAAGCTATTGCCTTCGGTATCCCCGCTTGCCCACACACTCTTGCTTTGGTGTTCCTGACATACGTGCGGTATGCACCTGACCGCCATCTCCCTATCCATTGTATCTGCTCCCCAGGCAGTCCTATGCTTGCCGCCACTGATGCCGCTCCTATCAGAAAGGAGTGCACGCTATAGCAACCCGGGTTGAGGCCAATTTCCTTCACACACATGTTGAGGACTGCCCCAAATTGATATCACATCAGTGGGGTCCCATCCTCGTGAACAAGCAAGGGACCCGCCCCCCCTTGGGCGGGACACTAAGTAATTTCTCATTGCTCCCACCCAGCAAATTCGGACATCTCCCGAGGGGCAAAGCCTGACTAACTGGCCCCTTCCCCTTTGGTCAGTCTTTGATTTTCGTAGGTGTAACAGGAGGATTCCTCCATGCCAAGCCAAATAATGGATCTGGAAGGCCATACCCGACCTGTCGGCCCTGGAGTCAGGGACCATCTCACTGATCCTGAAGGCCCCTAATAGTGCTACTCGAAATACAGCAGTAAAAGCACTACCTCACAGTTAGAGTGACACACAGCATACAACGCCCAGCTTATACTACTCAGCAGCTGGCGGGTAATGGGGGCCTTGTGTGGGGTATTTCTGGTCCAACTCTCCTTTAAACAGCTCATAAAAAAGCCATTGTCAGGAGAGGGGTGGCCTGCCAAACGGCTCGTAAAAGCAATGGCTGATGTTTTACCCGCAATTGTCCCTGGTGCCAAACCTCGTCGTCTGAACTGCATCGTAAACTGCAGTTTGTTTCCCTCAGGGATGGGGAATCCTATTTCCCAAGCTTTTTGTGACCTTTACTCCTGGAATTCACTGAAAGCCTTTTCATATGCCCGTCTGTTTCTGGGCACAAGGGATCCTGCACTGCCTGATATAATTCTAGAATCCAAGGCTCCACATGTCCCTCGGGAATGGATCGGGGTCTTCCCTGGCATCTGGTGCCAGCTGGCAAAAACTGTCTGTCTGAAATTGAGAGAGGGCATCGGCTATGCTGTTGTTAATCCCGGGCACATGCCTGGATACGAACAAGATGTTTTCCTGCAGGCACATGAGTACAAAGTCCTGGACCTGCCTCATAACTATTTCTGTTTTTAACGACAGCTTCTTGACAATGTGGACAACCGCCATGTTATCGCAACAGAACAAGACCCTTCTATTAGCAAATTCCACCTCCCACAGCTCTACTGCCACCACTATAGGGAAGAACTTCAGGAATGTCAAGTCACAGGTTAGTCCTTGTATTTCCCATGCCTCCGGCCATGGGGCCTCACACCATTTCTCTCAAAAGTAAACCCTGAAACCATGGCCTCCCACAGTGTCGGAGTGTATTTGTAGCTCAGCCTCCAGTAGGAGTCGACGCCGCCAGAAACTCATCCCATTATAGCCCTGGAGGAAGGCCTCCCAGGTCACCAAATCCTCCCGCATCACCTTTGTCACCCTGATGTGGTCATGTGGGGGATGGTTGCTTCCAATGTGGGCATATAAGCGAGACATGAATGTCTGCCCTGGTGCGATGACTCGGAAGGCAAAATTTAGACTACCCATGAGGGACTGCAACTGTTTGACTGTTATCTTAGGGGTTACTGCGGCTGCCACTATCAATTCCCTGTTTGACTGTTATCTTAGGGGCTACTGTGGCTGTCGCTATTAATTATCTGCGTGCCCAGAGCTTGTTCTTTGGCAATCTGGACAGAGAGCATACAGTGTCCAGCTCTATGCCCAAATAAGTCAACCTGGTCATTGGGCCCTTGGTCTTTTCAGGCGCCAATGGCACTCCCAGCGCCTTGGTTACTTCCTGAAATGTGCGCATCACCAGCGCTCATTCCAAGTTCCCCACCCTTCCCACGAAGAGGAAATCGTATAAATAATGCGTGATCGAGCTCCACCCTGTGTGTTAGCACATGATCCATGCATGCTGAGGAGCTCAAAGTCCTCAGGATGCACTGGCAGGAGTCAGAACGCAAACTTGATGTTGCATTTCACAAGGAGGGGCCCCCTTCTTCAGAAACGCACCTTACTGAGCAGAGATCGGGAGGGATCGCATCATTCACAGACTCCCCCTTTGGGTGGGACAAGTGGTGAATCATGCAAAACTCCCCTGGGGTCTTCTTCGGCACTATGGCCAGGGGGGATATCCTGAGAGTAGGGATAGGCAACTTGTCAAACAGGCCCTGTATCCTTTCTTCCCTGACTTCCTTATTGATTTCTTGCTGGACTAGTTGCTCATTCCCCATCACTGATTTCAAGTTTTTGGCACCCAAAAATAGTGGGGCCCCTCCGTCAGGATCCTAAAACCCATCCTAAATCCTTCCACAATGTAATTGGTGGTCACTTTATTGGGGTAATTGCGGGTTGCCGCCAGCAAGGCTTCATGCCATACTGGGGTTGGTGCCCTTCCCCACTGGTTGGTTGGTGCCCCTTTGGCTGGCAGGGCCCTGCCTATTGCCTGTCCACCCCCTGTTTCTAACTCCATACTGCCTAAACCTAGTGCATGCAGAGGCGGAGTGGTCATCTACACACTGCGTGCACACATGCTTAAATTTACATTGGGCCCGAAAACACCTGCCCCCATCGTTTAGTATGTTGGCCCCTCTGGTGGCTGTCTTGCTCTACCGCTCTGTCCCCCTTCACTTTGGTGTATGCTTCCAGCACGGGTTATCACATGCCCACTGTCAGAACGTGGGGCATACCTGTAGCAGCTGATATATTCCAGCCAGATGTCATGGGCATACATATCCCACTGTAGGCGCGAATTGTTGGCTGATGTCAGAATGATTCATCATAGTGCAGCCAAGCTCCGGGTCCTCCTGTATCAAAGGCTCGGTGCACGATGTCTGAGTATTTCATCATTTCCAGTCCTCACTCTGGGAACTTAACCAGCATCACCCCCATATAAATAGTGTAGGCAGCTGTCCAGTTAGACCAGGTGCGCTCAGCCTTCAGCCTTTTAAACCTCTCCCTTCCTCTCTTCCTTATCGTTGGGGTCGGGTATGGGGTCGCTGAAAAGGAGGGTGAATATATCAATATATTCACCACTCCAGATCTTCTCTTTAGTGGCCTGGAGCAAATGCTCCCCTAGTGGGGCTGACACATCTGCATACCCACCTGACAGAGGGTGCGGCTCCTCTTTATGCTCACAGCACTGCAAGTCCCAACCCATGCAGCACTGATCCACCCCCCACACCTGTGCAGCTACCTTGTACCTGTGGGCCAAGCAATGCCCACAGTCAACGACCTGGCAATGTGTGCCCCGCTCCCCCGTGACCCCACCCCATTCCCAACATGGAGGATACTGGCTCCTTCCCCGGTCCCCGTGCATACACATTACTGTGGGACTATCTTCCTCCTGGTATCTATTGGGCCCTGTCCCGCATTGTTCACCATCCCCCTCCCACCAACAGTCATTGACTTGCTCACCTTCAACAGGTTCGGGCTCGTACTGGGGCCTTGGGCCACCGCTGAGGCCCACCGGCCCCCGTTGCCTGTGGGGACCACTTTCAGGCTCTCAGTCAGCACCTGCATCCAGTCTTGGAGTGCTTCGATTTGCGCTTGGTAGTTAGATGGGAATTCCTCCCTCTGTCTGCTGGTCCCTGGTCTTTCATCCCTGTAACGAGATGGCAGGGCCCAACGCAGCCCACATGTTCGATGGCGTGGGCCCTCCCCACTGCCTGGGGTAGAGCAACCCGCCACCTCACTCACTGTGCCTGCCTGCCCGCAATCTCCCACATCACTACCCTCGCACTCGGTCACTTGTCCCCGGCCACCCTCCAGCTCCTCTATGCGGGATGATAACCTGCTAACTGGGCCTGCATGGCTTGGAGGGCTGCCTCCTGCATAGCCCCACCCTGTTGTTTCCCTTTGGCCTTGGCCCCTTCGGAGGGGGCCTTTGTGACCTTCTTGGAGGGGGCTTTCCCCTGGCCCTGGTGCTTGCGGGGGGCCATATGGCCTCACCTCACTCCCCCACAAATCACCCCTGAAGATGCCCTCTTCCCTTGTCCCCTTTTGAGGAGATTAGGCTGACTACGGGGGGTGGGGTGCCACACACCCTCAGGAGGCGCAGGCCTCCTAATCAATTCCCCTTCCTGCGGGGGGTCCCCTTAATATATGGGTCACAGGGGGGTGCACCACAATCCTTCCAGGTGCAGGACGCCCAATCAACTCCCCTCCCTAGACAGGTCCCCACAATTGAGAGCTGGATGGTGGGGGGGAGGCTCCATAAGCCTTCTGGGGCAGTTCCCCTGTGAATAAGGTCCAGATGGGGGGCAGTTCCACAAGCCCTCTGGGGCAGTTCCCCTTGAATCAGGCTTGGATCAGGGGGAGGGGGCTCCACACGCCCTCTGGGGCAATTCCCTCTGACTCAGGCCTGGATCTGGTGGGGAGGTCCACACGCCCTCTGGGGCCACTACCCCTCCTGATTTGTTGGAGGAGGAGGCCCTACACAACCTTTGTGGGGGGCAGGCCTACCCCATTTCCCCAGTGGCAGAGACCTAAGGTGCCTTTTTCAATGCAAGTGACCTGCTCCAAGCCACGCCACCTGCACGTCCTTTTCCCTGCTCCGTGCCCAGCCAAATGAGACACACGAGCAGGGAAGCTAAAATGGCACCCGGGAGTCCTGGCTCTTGCGAGAGTCCCAGGCACCTGCAATATGGTTGCTAGGCAACCTTCGGCTCCGACCCCGAACTTCCTATTGTGGCTGTCCTTCCCTCCTCGCCTTCTTTGTCGGAAGGAGACGGGGACACCGTCAAACCCCCGCCGCAATCAACGCAGAGGGGACTTCTGGAAACTGGCAAGGAAAGAAGGGGAAAGCAAGAAAAGCCTCAGGAACTACTGAAGGAAGTTGAGAACAGACGGTAAAGGATTCAAGATCCAACCAAGAAATAGAAATAGAAGTTTGTCATAATTTACCATTGGAGATGGAGGGCAGTGAGTCAGAAACAAATTCTGCAGATTTCCCAGAGAAACCATTTGAAATGATGACACAACCCATGCAGAAAGAGTCTGTTTGGTTTTGAATTATTCAATTTATCAGGGTTGTCCAGACTACTCATGTCTGTCTTAAGCCGAGTTGACTATACAAGAAAAGATGTGTTTGCATTCAAGGCAAGCTACATTTCCTGTTGGTTTCAGCCACTGTTAAAATTAAATAGATAACAAAACTGACAGGCATTGTTTTTTACCAAACTTCCAGATAGGTTCCACAAATGTATAATTACTGATAAAAACTAGAATGATATATGATATAAGTGTCAGACACAAGAGGCTCACTCATTTTTGTACAGTTTTCAATTTTTTTGTCATTGATTAAATAAATGCTGTTTTACATAAAAATATGTAAAACTGGGAGGGAAAAAATCACATCTGCAAAAAGAAAATATTTTAAACTTATGTCTTAAAAGATATTCTCTTGGTAGGGAGATGACAAGATGTACATTAGAATTCTTTCTTATAACAAAATAACTGAACGATTAAAATACCAGAGTAGCAGAACATTTTTTTCATATGGCTCTCTTTTCCATGTGCATTGCTAATGTGGGAGCAAATCCTTGTAATTCTTTGCACTGCTCCCACACATCCACCTACACATGTGATCACTTGACTTTCAAACTAACAATAGACATGTTAGTAGAGCTATCACCATCTGCAGAATGAAACTGCACATTTTTTAATTGCAGAAAATCTCAGATAGTAGTAACAATTGTCACAATATAGAGACTTACATTATTCGCTACAAATTATTTCCACAGTGTGAAGTAGGTACGGGTAAGCTTCTAAAGTTTTTCTATCGATCATTAAAATATGCTTAAGCATATTTCTATGCCAGAATCTTTGGAATAGAAAGCTACCCTCTCCAATCTTTAGTTAGGTGGGTTAGGTAATTGGGTGTAATGGCTCAGCTCCTGTCAGGCCATGTTGTGCCAAACACATGGTGAGAGAACCCTTCCTTGATTATGTACCTGGAAAAAATCATACTGGATATTTATAGCCCAGCTGAAAAACAGTCTTCAAAACAATCTCATGATGGACCAGAATGACTGTCTACTGACTTATAAACAAAACCACCTTTCTATCTTTTGAAGTGGATTGGTTCGTTATTGTCCTGCTGCTACCAAAATTAAAGTCTTCAGATGTGTTTCTTTTGCTCAAATTTTGCCATTCATAGTATCCTGCCAGTTTTAACACAATATTGCTGACAAGTGAAGGTTGACTTAAAGTTCAGCAAGTGTTCTCCCTTCTTCTTTTAGGCACTCTGACTCATTTTCATCTAATATAACATCATCCCTGCCAACATGATGTTGCCATCCCTGCCTCTGGAAATCCCTCCCAGTGGGGTCCCGTCTGGCCCCAGACCTCCCGACTTTTCGTAGGAATTGTAAGACCTGGCTGTTCCATTAGGCGTTTGGCGAGGGAGAGGGGTGATGGGGTGGATGTGGGTGGGGAATTGGGGAGGGTGGAGTGGGGGTTTTGTGTTTTTTATTATTGTTACTTAGTGAAAATATTTTAATTATTTTATTGTATTTTTATATATTTATTGTTGTTAGCCACCCCGGGCTGCCTATGGCAGGAGGGGCGGGATACAAATTTTCTAAATAAAAAAATAAAAAAATAAGTAAACATGGAGGAATGCTGCTGCTAGGATTTATAATGGAGTCTAAGGCTGCTTTTAGATGAGCAGCCGGATGTAGTGCGTTGATTAAAGCGCTTCCTGAAAAGTCATATGGGGTGTGTTTAGAAGCACCAGAAGTAGCCAGTTGCCATAGGAATTGCAGGTCACATGGTCTTTTCGAAGCCTCATTTGGAAAGTCTTGATATTGGGGTTTTCCAAATGTGGCTTCAAAAAGACCACACGAGCCCCAATTCTTATGGCGGCCAGCTACTTCCAGTGGATCTAAACGCACCCCACACGGAAGCGCTTTAATCAATACACTACATCCGGCTGCTCATCTAAAAGCAGCCTTAGAATCCATCATAAATCCTAGCAGCAGCATTCCTCCTTGTTGGCACAGCAAGCAATCTCCATCAGTGTCCTTTCCTCTCTTACTTTTAAATAGGCTTATTAGTTCCTTGGTCTTGGCTGTGGATGATTCTCTCTTTGTTTCTTGGTTGTTCCCTGTAACTCTTCTTCCCTGGAATCTTCCATTAACAATGTATTGTGAAACCTGTTTTCCTAGACCGCTTCTACACATGACAAAAATGGGTTCTTATTAGGGCTGATGTGGCAGCAGCTGTTAACGCGCCACAATTCTATTCCGCCATTTTGGAATTGCCCACGCCACACCGTGGCTTTTCTGCGGACATTCCGCTAATTCCGCCGGCATTCTGCAAATTGAGGAATTGCAGAAAAATTGCGGAAACTGTCATAAAACTGCTGTTCCGCTATTTTGTGGGAAAGTAGCGAAAATGTCATGTTTCAGCTATTTTGCGAAGCCTGTGGAAGTAGTGGAATGAAATTAGCAGAACTGTGGAAGTAGCAGAATGAAGCTAGTGGAATGAAAGCCTCTGCCACGCCATACCACTAATTGCGGAAACACTGTTTCTGGTGGAAATAGCTACCGCTGCGACATTCCGCTACAGCCCTAGTTCTTATAAGTGCTCAAAATAATACCGGGTGTTATAAAATCTGGAGTTTTGTAATGTGTGAACACACTATTTGCCTTTTATGCAGCGAGATCTCAAAGCCTTGTAAGAGTCACATTTGGTGGGTCTTACAAGGCTGCAAGATCTCACTGCATAAAAGTGGAATAGTACTTTTACACATTACAAAACTCCAGCATTTATAAGAACCCATTTTTGTCATGTGTAAAAGCGGCCTTAGTGCCTTTCCAGGTGTTCAGTACTTATGCATTGTCCTAGAGAACTTCATTAAATGGCCACATAGCAGTACCATTTACATTCAGAACCTCTCCCAGGACAATTTCATAGCATTATACCCTAACAAGTAACACTTAAACTGTGTCCTTACTGTGCATAACCTTTTGTACAGATCACAATGATATGAAAGATGACTCCATTTTATGAAACCATCTTATACAGAAATGTTGATGGTACCTACATTAATATTGATCATTATAATCATATCACCACAACTTGGGTGCTGATTTTTCAATGGCAGGACCAGAGTACAGGGTTATTGAAGCTCAGTCTTGTCCTGTTAATTTTGATAGGTTTCAAATCGTATCACCCACCAATGCAGAGAAGATGCTTGGAGCGATGAGGTCAACCAGTTGTGAATTTGATCCTTGCCCATCCTAGCTGGTGAAAGCCAGCCAGGAGACATTTGGGCCATTGTTGCTGGGGTTGTCAGTGCCTCGCTACAGGAGCGGAGGGTGTCAGACACCCTTAAAACTGCGGTGGTCTGGCCCCTTCTTAAGAAATAATCCTTGGATGATGACTCCCCGTACATCAACTGCCCTTTCCCTGAAAAGGGAAGGTTATTGATTGGGTAGTTGCCTGACAGCTCCGGGCTCACCTTGATGCTATCAGATTCCTTTTTCAGTCAGGCTTTCATCCTGGGTATGGCAGAGAGACTGCTTTTGTAGCCTTGGTCGATGATCTGCGCTTTGAGATGGCGAAGGGGAAGTCTACCGTGTTGGTCTTATTAGATTTTTCAGTGGCCTTTGATACAGTTGATCATGAGGTGTGGTTGACATGACTTTGGGATCTGGTGGGGTGCACAGGACTGCTCTTAGGTGGTTCCATTCCCTCCTGTTGGGGAGGTCCCAGTGGGTGGTGATGGGCAATTGCCCGTTGTCTCCTTGGGACCTCCACTGTGGACTCCCGCAAGGTTCTAATCTGTCTCCACTCTTGTATCTGAGGCCACTCGGTGAGGTCATTCGGAGGTTTGGGGTGAGATGCCATCAATCTGCAAATGACACTCAGCTCTACCTCTCTTTTTCATCTGACCCAGGTCCTGCATTCTCAGTGCCTACCCAGTGCCTGGCTGCTCTCAGGAACTGGATGAGGGTGAGACAATTGAAGTTGAATCCTGAAAATACTGAGGTGATGATGGTTGGTCGATCTTGTGATTTGGAGGGGTTTCGGACTCCTGTTGTTGAGTCTGGCCACCTATGGTCAATCAGGTTCACAGCCTTAGAGTTCTTTTGGATCCCTTGCTGTGCCTGGAGTATCAGGTTGTAGCGGTGGCCAGGAGTTCTGTTCACCAACTCCATCTGGTGAGGAGACTTCTGCCTTTTCTTTCTGACTCAGATATGGCCAGTGGTCACTGTCATCCATGCTTTCATCACCTTGAGGCTTGTTTACTGCAATATGCTCTACGTGGGGCTGCCATTGGCGAGTTTCTTTTCAGAAGCTACAGCTGGTGCAGAACACAACAGCTTGGCTACTTTTGTGGACAAGTTGCTGGGAGCACATTATACCAGTGCTAGGAAGTCTGCACTTGCTACCTATAGCTTTCCAGGCACAATTCAAGGTTGTGGTTTTGACTTTTAAAGCCGTAAATGGTCCAGACCCCATATATTTGAGAGTTCACCTGTCCAACCATGTTCCATTGTGGCCCCTATGGTCTGCTGAGGGCACTCTCTTACAGGTTCCATCTGCTTCCCTTGTCTGTGAAATGAGGGTACTCAGGAGGGTGTATTGGTTGCTGCCCTGGTTCTGTGGAACTCCCTTCTACGGGAGGTTCATTTGAGTTGTTGCCTGGGCATCTTCCAGAGGTGGTGATAGACTTTCTTATTTGAAAAAGCATTTTTCAGGCACGTATAAATAGGGATTGTTTGGTGATTTAGGGTGGGGTTGAGGCCTGAGAAAGGGTTTTGTGGGGGAGGAGGTGGCCTTTTTTTAGGAATTTTATTACTAGTTTATTGTTGTCGTATTTTATCAATTGTAAACCACCCTGAGACATTTTGGGAAGGGAGACTGTTGCAGGGTAGTTTTACCAGTGGTAGGTTGTTACATGATTAGGGCCCCAAATCACAACTCTGTCAGGGAATTAGCTCAAACACTTCTTTATTAAGTCTCATACATGTCTCTCACTCTCTGAGTACTACCAGATGCTGGGTACACAGTTCCTCTGGCTTCCAGGGCAGTCTAGCTCCAAGCTCAATCACATACAGTCCACAAAGTACCTCCAAGCCAGGCCGTAATCCTCTGGCTGGACTTAGCATCTGCAGGTCAGGACACAGGCACCGACAACTTTAAGGTTTTGCCACAGTTATTCACTTGATGAATTCACAACTTTGTCCAGGCTTCAAGGTCAAGCCATTGAGTCTAGCAACTCCTAATGTCCAGGGGGTGGAGGCTTTCTCCCTCATAGGTCTCTCCCCAGTTAGGCCTCAAAGCACCTTCTCTCAAGCTCCCAGGGTGGAGCTCCTCCTCTCAGAAGCCAGCAGCAGATTGAGCCCCTTCTCTGGCTGGCTCAGCTTTGTAGCTGGGCTGACCTGGCCACACCCAATCGACAGCTAGTTCCTGTTCCTGGCTGGCCAGTGCCACACCCTTCCCAGCAGTCCTTCCAGGAAGTAGAATTTCTCTTGGCTTCCGGCTTCCTTTCGTACCCAGACAGAGTGGATATGTCTGACTCTCACAGGCTCAAAGAACCAGCTGCTTCCCACTCTGCTAATTGCTCAGCAGTTAGCCTTCTCTGCCTTTCCCAGTCTGGCTCTGCCAAGCCTCTCTTAGTTACTCTCCAGTGTGTCTTTTGCGCATGCACGTTTTAACAGACAGGCCATGCTATTTTAAGGAAGCAACAGCTCGTGTAGGCTGCAATCTGCCACAGCGACATATACATTAAAATAAATTAATAAATAAATATCATAAGTCATAATACATAAATCCATATTACAGTTATCACATCCTCTCTTAGTCTTCTTTTCTTCAAAATGTTATTAAATAGATAGACTGTTATTTAAAAGTACACAAACTGATTTAAACTTTATGTCAAAAATGACTTCTTTCTTTCTTTCTTTCTTTCTTTCTTTCTTTCTTTCTTTCTTTCTTTCTATTAAATTTATATGCTGCCCCCTCCTGCTTAGAAGCATCTCAGGGTAGCTAGCAACATTCTAAAAACATATAATAAAAACCATTTAAAATCAACATTATTAATTTAAAAAAACAATACCCAAACAACAGAGCTCCTCTCTAACCCAATTCCTCCATCCCATCTCCCTTGGCAAAGGCCTGGTGGAACAGCCAGGTCTTACACTGTCTGCAGAAAGAGGGGAGGTCGGTGGCCAGGTGGACTTCCATTGGAAGGGAGTTCCACAGCCATAGTGCACTCACAGAGAAAGCTCTCCTCATGGTTGACATCCAGGAAACACAGGGGATCTCAAGGAGGGCACTCCTGGCTGAACGCAGATCCGGACAGTGACGCGGTCCAGAAGGTACAGGGGGCCCAGGCTGTTTAGGGCTTTAAAGGTCAGCACCAACATCTTGAATTGGGCCCAGAAGACTATCGGCAGCCAGTGCAGAGAACAGATCACTGGAGTAATGTCCGTGTGTCAGCCCGTCCCCTTCAGGCGATGGGCTGCCCATTCTGCACCAGCTGCAGTCTCTAGACCATGACCAAGGATATCCCCACGTAGAGTGTGTTACAGTAATCTAATCTTGAAGTAATAAAACCATGGATGATTGTGGCCAGGTCTGAGTACGAGACATATGGCCTAAGCTGATGCACCAGATGTAATTGGCGGAATGCACCCTTTGCCACAGCTGCCACCTGGATATCCAGGCAGAGCTGCAGAACAAGGAGCACCCCCATGCCATCACTCCCCCGGTTTTCCTCACAACCATCACCTCCATCTTGTCAGGATTAAACTTCAAGCGGCTCACCCTCATCCAATCCCCCACAGCTGATAAACACCGGGTAAGCACCAGGACTGCTGGACCTGGGTCTGATGAAAACAAGAGATATAGCTCGGTGTCATCAGAATATTGATGACACCTAGGGGTGGGAATATCAATATCAGATAAATCCAATACACCCGATAATCAGGTATATCGGATTAATCTGATAATCCGATAATCACCGGTATCAGCATACCGGATTTTTAACATTGGCCACTTTACCGTTTTTTTTTTAAAATCGCGGTCATTGAAGTGAATGGCCGCAATGTAAAAAAAACAGTAAAGCGGCCAATGTTAACAATCCGCTTTGCTGATACCAGTAAATCCAATACCGGGAGATTAAACAGGAGAGGGGATAAGATGGAACCCTGCAGAACTCCACATGTGAAGCCCCAGAGAGAAGATGAATAATCCCCCAGCACTACACGTTGGCTTCTCCCAGCCAGGAAAGAGCGGAACCATTCAAGAACAGTCCCGCTCATTCCTGCCCAGTCCCACAGCTGAGTCACCAACAACTCATGATCAATGGCATCAAATGCAGCCGAGAGATCTAACAAAATCAACAGGGTCAAATGACCCTGATCCAACTCTCGGGAGAGGTCATCAACCAAGGCCACAAGTGCAGTCTCCATGCCAAAACTCGATGGAAGCCAGACTTGTGAGGGATCCAGAAAATTGACCTGGTCCAGATGCTCCTGCAGCTGTCGAACCACCACCCATTCAAGAACGTCCCGCTCATCCCTGCCTGGTCCCGCAGCCAAGTTACCAACAACTCATTATCAACAGTATCAAATGCAGCCGAGAGATGTAACAAAATCAACAGGGTCAAATGACCCTGATCCAACTCTCGGGAGAAGTCATCAACCAAGGCCACAAGTGCAGTCTCCATGCCAAAACTCGATGGAAGCCAGACTGTGAGGGATCAAGAAAGTTGGCCTGATCCAAATACTCCTGAAGCTGTTGATCCACCACCCATTCAATAACCTTCCCTAAAAAGGGAAGGTTAGAGACTGGCTGGTAGCTGGCCAGGACATCAATGTCCAATGATGGCTTTTTGAGCAGGGGCTGCACAACCGCCTCCTTAAGGCAGTCTGGCACCATGCCCTCTCTAAGGGAGGCATTGACTATCCCGACCAGTAATGGCCCTAATGTCTCCCGGCTGGCCTTAACCAGGGCATGGGTCTAATTCACAATAAGTGGCTCAAACAGTCCCAAGAGCATCCCTCACATCTGAGGGTGACACGTGTTGAAATTCATCCTATAAAACAGGACAAGATGGGGCTTCAACTGCCTCTGGACCACCTACTGTTGAAAATGTTGCATCAAAATCGTGGTGGATTTGAGCAATTATATCCACAAAAAAGTTCACGAACAAGTCACTGCGAGCATTTGATAACTGAATCCAGGCGGTGGGACGCTGGACTGACCAGCCCCCTCACCATCCGGAAAATCTCAGCTGGACGGGACTTAGTGGACGCAATGAGGGCAGCAAAGAAAACCTTCTTTGCTGTCCACACTACCATGACATAGGTATGTAATCAGACTCTATGCCACAATCGGTCAACTTCAGTGATGCCACCATCGCTCTAACTGCTTCCCTTCTTATTTCATCTACCGCAACTCCTCCATGTACTACAGGGATCTGTGTTGTCGGCGATTCGGGAGTGGACAACTGGGAACCACATGGTCGCTTGACTCCATCAACACAGAATTCCACAAGGTCATGAGGTCATCTAGTGAGCAGCCATCTAAGTCAGAGGAAACATCTGCTACAGCATTCTGGAAACTTTCTGGTTCCATAAGCCTTCAGGGGCAAACCAACCTAAGTGGTTCTGCACCCTCCCGGGGGCCAACATACACCAGGATACCTTCCTGGAGGAGATAATGATCCATCCATGATGAGGGCACTGTTGATACCTCCCCCAGTAATGGATTCCCCGCCTCAAGCCCAGGGAAAAATACCATGTCCAGGGTATGTCCTCCCACATGTGTGGGGTCCACCACTCTCTGAGACAGGCCCATGGTTGTCATGGCAGCCATGAACTCACACTCCACCCCTCCAAGACCAGCGTCGACAAGGATATTGAAGTCCCCCAGGACTATCACCCTGGGGGATTGCAAGACCACCTTCGACACCAGTTGAGTCAGTGTGGGCAGGGAAGCTGCTGTACAGGTGGGTGCCCAGTATACCAGCAGTATCCCCAGTCTGTCTATGACCAAATCCAACACCAGACGGAGACCCTCTATTCCCATGATAGGTCACACAGGAAATCTCACAGACCAGGCATCCTTAAAAACAATGGCTACACGTCCCCTGTCCCTCCAGCTGTGGCTGATGCTGAACGGAGTACCCAGCTGGAATAAGGTCAGCCAATATAGGCCCCGACTCAGTGTCCAACAAGGTCTCTAATAAATGCGAAGTCAGCCTTCTGGTCCAGAATCACCTCCCAAGCCGTAGTTGCCTTATTGGCAACCAACCTCGCATTTATTAGCATCATATAGAGGCCAGGGGCCCTCTGATTATCAATCACCTCACCACCTGGCTGAGGACCATTGAGCAGAACAGATACAAGACATCTGTCCCATCTCACAGGTCGGCCTAACTTGCCTCCCCAAAGGACCATAATTCCCCCAGCCCGTCTTGACCCCTATGGCTGCAGACACACACACCCGGTCTGCACCCCCATCCTCCCCCCCGGAGGCCATCCTGCCAGCCCCCTGAGGGAGATCCCCACCCACCTATACCCCCCCTATCCTCCTTTGTCACTAGACGATACCCCTTTCTTTCAAAAGGGTTGCACCCCTGCCTCACACTGAGGGGGTCAACCCTTCCCACCCTAACCCAGTCCATCCCTCCTCCCCCCGGTGGCTATCCTGCCTGGTCAGCGAGGGTGACCCCCACCCCCAAGCTCCCCCTGCCACAGGGGAGCCTAAAAAACCCTCTCCAATTAGGGTCCGACCCCTCACTCACACCAAGGGGACGAACCCCACCCCCTACCCAGTCCCCTCCCTCCCCCATCCATTTGGGGGAGAGATTCTTCCCTGTACATTCCCACCCAACATACACACACA
>QEPC01012523.1:1554935-1585584 GCA_003113815.1 Sphenodon punctatus
GTAAAGCGGCCAATGTTAACAATCCGCTTTGCTGATACCAGTAAATCCAATACCGGGAGATTAAACAGGAGAGGGGATAAGATGGAACCCTGCAGAACTCCACATGTGAAGCCCCAGAGAGAAGATGAATAATCCCCCAGCACTACACGTTGGCTTCTCCCAGCCAGGAAAGAGCGGAACCATTCAAGAACAGTCCCGCTCATTCCTGCCCAGTCCCACAGCTGAGTCACCAACAACTCATGATCAATGGCATCAAATGCAGCCGAGAGATGTAACAAAATCAACAGGGTCAAATGACCCTGATCCAACTCTCGGGAGAAGTCATCAACCAAGGCCACAAGTGCAGTCTCCATGCCAAAACTCGATGGAAGCCAGACTGTGAGGGATCAAGAAAGTTGGCCTGATCCAAATACTCCTGAAGCTGTTGAGCCACCACCCATTCAATAACCTTCCCTAAAAAGGGAAGGTTAGAGACTGGCTGGTAGCTGGCCAGGACATCAATGTCCAATGATGGCTTTTTGAGCAGGGGCTGCACAACCGCCTCCTTAAGGCAGTCTGGCACCATGCCCTCTCTAAGGGAGGCATTGACTATCCCGACCAGTAATGGCCCTAATGTCTCCCGGCTGGCCTTAACCAGGGCATGGGTCTAATTCACAATAAGTGGCTCAAACAGTCCCAAGAGCATCCCTCACATCTGAGGGTGACACGTGTTGAAATTCATCCTATAAAACAGGACAAGATGGGGCTTCAACTGCCTCTGGACCACCTACTGTTGAAAATGTTGCATCAAAAACGTGGTGGATTTGAGCAATTATATCCACAAAAAAGTTCACGAACAAGTCACTGCGAGCATTTGATAACTGAATCCAGGCGGCGGGACGCTGGACTGACCAGCCCCCTCACCATCCGGAAAATCTCAGCTGGACGGGACTTAGTGGACGCAATGAGGGCAGCAAAGAAAACCTTCTTTGCTGTCCACACTACCATGACATAGGTATGTAATCAGACTCTATGCCACAATCGGTCAACTTCAGTGATGCCACCATCGCTCTAACTGCTTCCCTTCTTATTTCATCTACCGCAACTCCTCCATGTACTACAGGGATCTGTGTTGTCGGCGATTCGGGAGTGGACAACTGGGAACCACATGGTCGCTTGACTCCATCAACACAGAATTCCACAAGGTCATGAGGTCATCTAGTGAGCAGCCATCTAAGTCAGAGGAAACATCTGCTACAGCATTCTGGAAACTTTCTGGTTCCATAAGCCTTCAGGGGCAAACCAACCTAAGTGGTTCTGCACCCTCCCGGGGGCCAACATACACCAGGATACCTTCCTGGAGGAGATAATGATCCATCCATGATGAGGGCACTGTTGATACCTCCCCCAGTAATGGATTCCCCGCCTCAAGCCCAGGGAAAAATACCATGTCCAGGGTATGTCCTCCCACATGTGTGGGGTCCACCACTCTCTGAGACAGGCCCATGGTTGTCATGGCAGCCATGAACTCACACTCCACCCCTCCAAGACCAGCGTCGACAAGGATATTGAAGTCCCCCAGGACTATCACCCTGGGGGATTGCAAGACCACCTTCGACACCAGTTGAGTCAGTGTGGGCAGGGAAGCTGCTGTACAGGTGGGTGCCCAGTATACCAGCAGTATCCCCAGTCTGTCTATGACCAAATCCAACACCAGACGGAGACCCTCTATTCCCATGATAGGTCACACAGGAAATCTCACAGACCAGGCATCCTTAAAAACAATGGCTATACGTCCCCTGTCCCTCCAGCTGTGGCTGATGCTGAACGGAGTACCCAGCTGGAATAAGGTCAGCCAATATAGGCCCCGACTCAGTGTCCAACAAGGTCTCTAATAAATGCGAAGTCAGCCTTCTGGTCCAGAATCACCTCCCAAGCCGTAGTTGCCTTATTGGCAACCAACCTCGCATTTATTAGCATCATATAGAGGCCAGGGGCCCTCTGATTATCAATCACCTCACCACCTGGCTGAGGACCATTGAGCAGAACAGATACAAGACATCTGTCCCATCTCACAGGTCGGCCTAACTTGCCTCCCCAAAGGACCATAATTCCCCCAGCCCGTCTCGACCCCTATGGCTGCAGACACACACACCCGGTCTGCACCCCCATCCTCCCCCCCGGAGGCCATCCTGCCAGCCCCCTGAGGGAGATCCCCACCCACCTATACCCCCCCTATCCTCCTTTGTCACTAGACGATACCCCTTTCTTTCAAAAGGGTTGCACCCCTGCCTCACACTGAGGGGGTCAACCCTTCCCACCCTAACCCAGTCCATCCCTCCTCCCCCCGGTGGCTATCCTGCCTGGTCAGCGAGGGTGACCCCCACCCCCAAGCTCCCCCTGCCACAGGGGAGCCTAAAAAACCCTCTCCAATTAGGGTCCGACCCCTCACTCACACCAAGGGGACGAACCCCACCCCCTACCCAGTCCCCTCCCTCCCCCATCCATTTGGGGGAGAGATTCTTCCCTGTACATTCCCACCCAACATACACACACACACACTCCTAATCTAATCCTCAACCACACTAAGTTCCACCCTAAAACCAGCTGCCCAAATAGCGCACCGCCCTCCTACTTATAAAACTTCAGCTTCTCATGACCCCACACCCAAGGGTGGGCCCTTTATTTATTTCAAATTTATATCATGCTCTTTCCCTCAGTCTCAGGGGGGTTATACAACAGTTATGCTAACATTCCTTGATTTGACATTCAAAGGAGGCAAAGGCAGAGGCCTTTAAATTAAATTCAGTGTAAAAGTTTTCAGGTTACAATTCAAGATCATAAATAATATTCTGAGCATGCTAGGTAATAGGCACAGTATATAGGCATTTTCCCTGTGGTATATTAAAAATAAATTTATTAAATTGCAAAGTGTGTCCCAAGTTCACAGCTAGTCAATTCAACTTCCAGTGAAATGTCCAATTGCCAACATCAAGGACAAATTTTGCAGGAGAGTTCAGACTTTCACAACACTAAGAAAAAATCTCTTTTCCTCTGCTATCATTATCCAGTAGATGTGATCAGTATAATTTAATAAAGATGATGCCAGGTGATTGAAAGGGGTATATTATTGAAGTGGTGCACAGAAAGCAGATGTACAAATCTCGTTAGGAAATAAGGGAACCAATGTGCTTGTCTTCCCACACACAGCTCTAAAAATATGCTCAATAAAGCTGCTGAAGTTAAACTGACCCTTCAAATTAAACGTCCTCCAAATTTATTTTTAAGCCAAAAGATAAGCTTGATAGCTTTGTCTTAAGTGAAAGATATTATCAGAAGAGGAAAATATTGTAGTGTGGAGATCTGTTCATAAGATACTTAAATGACCTTCATTACCATAGTATCTCACAATGTAATACATTTAGCCACATAATAACAGCCTATAGAGAAGTGCACTAATGTTAAAACCATTTTAAACAGTGGTATTAAGGCTCAGAGAGGTTACCTAATTCTGCTGTAGTTTACTGATTTGTTGTGTGTTATCCTTCTTCCAGAGATGACCACATAGGAAGACTGGGAGAAGAGAAAAGTGATCTTTGTTTTCCTGAATTCAAGGCTGACACTAGAAATATTATGCCAACCTTCTCCCCCTGCATAACATTCTTTCTTCCCAGGATTTTCTGAGACTTAGGAATTCTCACTTCAACTAGTGTAAATTTGGAGTAATCCCATCAATGTCAGCTGTTTCACTGGTGTAAAATTGGACCAGATGAAACAAGAATGAGATCCCTTGTTTCTTTAAAGGTTTGTGGGAGATTTGTGTGAACAACTCCTATTAGCGCTGGCTGCTTGTGCAAGAGTATGCTTGTAGTCCTTCCATGCAACAGAAAAGGAATAGGCCTCCTAGCATTGACTCTGCATCAATGGAAGTAGTCATAAGACATAAGACTGGGTAATAAATGCTGCGACAGGGGCATTGCTAGGTTGGAATGGGCCCTGGTACAAGAAATCCCCCCCCCATCACCATCTTCTCCCCTGGTCCCCCCTGGACCCCCCTTCCTCCCCCTGCATCTTTATTTCCAAAAAGTCAATTTACACGGACGCACACTGATCCCCAGATCCCCTGCCCTCACACATCCTGCCTGCCCAGCCCTGAGAAAGAGCCCCCCACCCAGCTTCCCTACCCAACACAGACACCCAGATCCTCCACCAAGCATCCCTGCCCCAACATAGACCCTCCAGACTGCCTGCCCCACCCATCGTCCCTGCCCCACAGACCCCCTGCAGATCCCCACCCATCCTCCCTGACCCCACACTGACCCCAGATCCCCTGCCCCAAACAGCCCACACACCCCAGTTCCCCTGCCCCACCTTTTTGTCCTCCACCCATCATCCCTGCTCCCCCCCCAAAAACTCCTAAGGTACATAGTGCAGCTATAGGGGTGTTCTACCCCTCACGCTCACCATTCCTATCCAAGGGTAGAGTACTGCCAGAAGCACCACTCCCTGATAATCTCCACTGCAGCCTCTCAAACTCCTTTGCTCCCAAGGCTTGCACTGGACTGCCACCAGTGCTCTTGCTGCCCCTCTGATCATCTGTCCACTCCTGACAACACTGCAGTGCCTCTCCTTCATCGTGCCTGGAGGCTGTGTTGCCTCCCCAACTTGTGCTGCTGCCGCCGGTGCTTTCTCCATCCCGAGTGCTGCAGGTGCCATGCTTCCGCTTTTGGGTTGCTGCTTCTGTTCATTCTCCAACCGGCTCAGCCACAACACACAGGACAGGATTTGGGGCCCTCCCTTCCAAGCTTGTGCCCCAGGACAAATGGTCCCTCCTATCCACATGGTAGCTACACTCCTGGGCTGCAACTAGTTATTTAATAGAAAACAACATCAGTCAGGCAGTAGGAGAGTGGACCAAACCCTAAAACAAACCCAGGTCCAGTGCATTAGCAAGCAATCTTCTGAGTGGCAATCTACTTAGAGGCCCTTCTTTCCATATACCATCTAGGTTGTGTCGAACCACAGGTTGCTTAGAAAAAGGAAGGGTATAAATAGAAAGAAAGAAAGAATTCAGTGGCAAGACTCCCTTCCCTCACCCGATATAGAGGTGCATCACTTTCCCCTTCCTATAATATTCCACATTTTACTGGACAACCAACCAAGTTGTGATAAAGAACTAGCTAACTATTTTAACACCAACCCAAGGTTCCTTAGCACCCTCAGTTAGTCAATTAACAATCAGAGGATGAAGGAACTGTGGAGAAATTAAAATAACAAAAACAAATTGCAAACACCTAGAAAGCAGGGACAAAGGGGCCATTCCCTGTTCACAGGGGGAAGGGAGAGGGGAATTCTCCAAGGATGTCTAACCCCAAATCCAACTTATACAAGGTATGCTGTTGCCATTCAGAGTTAGCATATGTGAAGAATAACTGATATGGAGAAATATTTAAGAGTGACCCCTATTGATTTTAAGCACCCAAAAAGTTAAAACGAAGAGGGACATGTAAGGAAAAAATGAAGCAGATAAGATAATTAGTTCATTCCCCCACTGCTCTGGGGTGGTGGTGTTTTTTTAAACAAATTTGAGTAGCTGCTACTGATCAAACCATTACCATTTCTTTGAAAAGCAGTGTAAAATGTAATACAAATCCCTTAGAACAAACAAACTGCTTTTCCATACCTGCTTTCTTCACCAAAGGAAACTATCTTGAATACTTTTTCTGGCCTTGCTCCTTCCTTCTTTTCTGACCTCATTGTCCTGCTATGCCCTCACTGAGGAACTTGGCTTTTCCTCTGCAGTCATCTTACCTGTTCCAGAGTCTCCTTCTCCCTAAGCTAGAGGTGTTCACTAGGGGCCCATGTCATTTATTGTTTTTTTTATTTAAATTGTTCAATTTTTGTTTTCATAAATATCAATTTTTCGCTTTTGTTTTTGCTTTCATTTTTGTTTTCCTTGGTTTCAATGAAAAACACATTTTCAACTGTAACTTTTTTAATTTTTTCATTATATTTGTCTAACACTTGAAGGGAATGTACCTGCAATAGAAAGCATTAAGTGTACCAATTTTTAAAAAATGGATAAAGGAATCCAATTTTATAAGCAGTTGAATTATATTATTATATTATTTTGCAAAAAAAAATCTTCATGTACATTCTTAGCTGTAACTTCTTTGCCTCATATTTAATGTAGATGACATTTGGCATGTTTATACCCCTTTCCATATTTACTATCTCTGCCAACTTTCAGAAGGATTGGGGAAAGGGTCCTGGTGGTATAAACAATTAACTTATAAATGTATGTCTGACTGTAACATCTTTGTAGTACAACCAGTATACATGGAATTTTTCAGGGCTGTATCTCACAATTTCATGATCATTTCTGCCAAATATCAGAAAGATGTGATAAAGAGTCTCAAATTTTATATGTCTGCACAGCATATGTAGAGAATGAGCCTATGCCAGGGATTCTCTTACATGTCACTGTGGTATAAGATCAGTTTGTGATGTCAATTGGCCAGCAGAAATGTCAACCAAATATCGTTTGCAAGGACCTTAAGGTTACGCAATTAATAAAATTATTATTATTACCAAATATCCTCATTCTGTGCTGTGACCATCCCAACATCTCTCCCCCACTTGTTACTGGGAAATGAGAAGCATCTGTTTAGGAAAGAGCCAATAGAGATTCTCTTATGTCGTCTGTCACAGTGCTGCAGGATGTGATTGTGATGATAATTGGCCAGCCTGGATGTGTAAACTATGTCTCCCGATTTCTGAAAGGGATGTGCGAACACCGGGGGGCCAAACCCATTCGGCCAGGGGGCAGGGGACAGGGGACAGGGGAAAACCCAGTTTTCCTCCCCCCTCCCCCATCCAGGCTGTGTGGGTGGGAAGGGTTCACCGCCACCACCAGCCTCATAAAAAAAAATTTTTTTAAACCCCTACCCCAGGGATTGCCCTACCTGGTGGTGCCAGGGCTCTGGCCCTGGGTCTGGCAACGGCAGCATGTCCGGTGCCACTCCGGAGCACTTCAGGCCTCTACTAGGCCTTCCGGGTCATGTGAGAGGCCTAGTAGAGGCCTGAAGTGACCCAGAAGGCCTAGTAGAGTCCTGAAGTTTTCCGGAGTGCCACCAGACCTGCTGTTGCCACTGCTGCTAGGCCCGCGGACGGAGCCCCAGCACCACCAGATAGGTCAGGCTCCAGCCCTGGGTCCACAGCGGTAGTGGTGGTGGGTCCGGGTTCAGCAGCGCTCCAGAGTGCTTCAGGCCTTTACTAGGCCTTCCAGGTCATATTACCTGGAAGGCCTAGTAGAGGCCTGAATCGCTCCAGAGCGCCACTGGACCCACTGCTGCTGCTGCTGCTGCTGCTGCTGCTGCTGCTGCTGCTGCTGCTGCCGCCACCACCGGATCTGGGGCTGAAGCCCCAGCACCACCAGGTAGGGTGATCCCTGGGGTGTTTTTTTTTTTTAAAAAAATTATGAGGCTGGGCGGGAGGTGAGCTCCGGAGGGAGGAGACTTCGGGGGGAGGGAAAACTGGGTGCCCCCCTGCCCCCCACCCCTCGCCCGAATGGGTTCGGAATCTGAACTTTGTTCAGCCGGTTCGGGCAGGGACAGTTCAGGTTTGGGGTTTTCGCGAACAAGCCGAGCACCCCAAGTTCGGGCTGAACACTGAACGCCCAAAGCGTGTTCGCAAATCCCTAATTTCTGGGATGCTGTCCCCAAAGTCCCAGTTATGTCCCTTCTGTGCCAACCTCAGGGTTGCCCCCTATGCCTGCCTTGAAGCCACTACTTATTGGTCCTGTAAAGCTGGAAGCATGCAGTAATTGGCCAGTGAATGTGTCTTTAACTCTTTTGGGTTGCTCTACATCCTCCCTACTACAGACCCCCCCACCCTTCCATGCCATGTCTCTGACTGGCACTGCATGTGCCGCTATAGGGACAACTTCAATTGCTTATACAATTGAGTACCTTTATCAAATTGTCCAATAATTTGGCAGAGATGACAGGGAAGGTATGTGATACATTCCTGCCAAATTTCTTGAAACAGGATGGAATATAAAAATGTTACAGCTGGAAATGTATTTTCAAGTTAATATCTTATACCATCAGGACCCTTTATCCAATCTTTCTGAAAATTGTCAGAAGTGTTAAGCTTCTGGATGGACATAGTATCCACATGTTTCAGGAAAATTTTATGGAAGATAAAGAAGTTGTAGTCATTAATGTGTATGTTGATTTTCTTAAAATCACAACTTCCAATTGCTTCTAAAATCGGTTCCCTTTATCTAATCTTTTGAACATTGGTGCACATAATTCCCTCTATTGGAGGTAAAGTATCCCCAGGTTTCATCAGTATTGATTAAGAATCAAAAACGTTATAGCCAGAAATACATGTTTTTGTTTTTTCCCTTTATGTCAAAAACAAAAGCTCACTTTCATTTCTATTTTCATTATTGTTATTTGGCATTTTTGTTATTGCAATAACAATAACAATAATGAAAACAACCATTTTCATTATCATTTTTATTGTAATAATGAAAACTACATGCACACTCGTACCTTCATCTCTTCTCCTGTGCTGTTCCACTGCATCTGGATCTACCTGCTTAAGCACATAACCTCTGCTTGCTCCCTCCCTTAGACTCCTCCTAAAATCTACTGTAGCAGGCACAGTCTGGTCAGGGTACGTCCCTGCAGGATTGGATCCACCGATTCTCTCTCTGTAGGGATGTGGTTTTTGAAGACACTCTCTCATAGGGTATTCACAGTTTTAGAGTAATTTGCTTTAGGAATTTGTTCAGTCTTATCCAGTTCAGTCCATCATAGTGCACATGTACAGTTCTCCACCATTCTAGGTCCCAAGCAGTCTCATTCATCTTACATCATGTCTGGACATACACAGTTTCCAAGTGTAATAGCCAGAATCCACAGCCAATCTTCTCTAGCCAGGCAACCACCCTCTGGCTCTTAATACATAGTCTCTATTCATTAGTTTATTTACAGATCAAACTCTTCACTAACGGCAGGAATACATCCCAAGCCCTATCTAGCCCCAGCTTTGGCCGGCTGCTCCTGACTCTGGTCTTCTTTGGGACCTTGTCTAGCAGTCGTCTCAAGTCAGCACTCCAGTAGCTGGTCCTTCTTTGGTTTCCTTCTTGGCAGGACTTCAGCACTGGACAACAGTCCTGCTGGAGCCCAGAAGTTGTGTTCCTGGACATAGCCACAGAGAGAGTGTGTTTGCTGTGTTTGTGCCAAAAATAGGTGGTAGAGACAAAGTAGTGTAGAGATATCTTTTATTGGACCAACTTAGGTTGGTGGAGGTTTGCAAGCTTTCGGACCTCACAGGATCCTTCGTCAGGCAAGTCAGAAATCCAAGCTGTACACTGAGCAAAGTGAGGCACGAGGGTTATATGCAGAGGCTGGGGAACATTACATCATGGGAGGGCAAGGACAGAGAGGGGTGGGAAAAGAAGTATGCATTTGTACGGGAGTAGGTGTGGTATTATGGGGCAAGTCATTGAGAGGGTGCCTGGAAAGGGGAGTGGAAGGGAGTAAAGTGCTTGTGATTGTGAGATGATAGTGTAGAGAATGTGGGGTTGGGAAAATCCAATTAGCAGGGGTGGGTGAGTAATTGAGAGGGTGCTTGGAATGGGGAGAGGAGGGGTTAAAGGTGCCTGAAATAGTATAAGTGGTGGGCTGCAAATGGACAGGTTTAAGCTTGTAAATTTCTGTAGTGGCTTGTAAAGCCAATGTCCTGGTTAAGTCCATTGTTTCTTGTATCCAACAGACTGATGCATTTTTGTTCCCAGGCACGCCTTTTGGAAGTGTTGTGGAGGCTGCCTTTCAGGACTAGAATGGAGAGATCAGAGATGGAGTGGTCACCCTGGGAGAAGTGGATGCCAACAGTAGAGTCTGTGTTTTGGTCCATAATCATCTTCCTGTGGGAATTCATGTGTTTGTGTAGGGGTTGGTGGGTTTCCCCTACGTAATTCCCGTGGGGGTATTTGGTGCACTGGATGAGGCAGACCAGTTCATTGGACTTGCAGTTGTAGCTTCCTTGTATTTGGAGTGGTTTACCACAGGATGTCAGGATGTTGTTAGCAGCAGAGATGTGTGTGCAGGTCTTGCATCTTTTGTCCAGGCATTGTTTTGTTCCTGTGGGAGTGGGGCTGTGCTCGGTGTTGGGTAGTTTGCTGCGGATGATGTGTTGGGTGTGGTTGGGGGGTTGTTTGAAGGCCAGAGGGGGTCAGGAAAAGTTTCTTTTAGGGTGGGGTTCTCATCAAGTATGGGTTGAAGTTGTTTTATGATGTCACGTATGGGTTCTAGTTTGGGGTGGTAGGTGAGGACTAGAGGAGTGTGGTTGGAGGAATGTGGTTGGAGGGTTCCTTCTTCTTGTATTGTAGTAGGTTGTTACAGGGTATTTGGATGGTCCATTCTATTATGCGGTCCACTTCTCTGCTTGAGTGTCCTTGCTTGGTGAAAGTGGTCTTTAGTGTGGATAGATGAGCATTCTGGGTTCTCTCTTCCAAGTAGATCCTGTGATATCTGAGGGCTTGGCTATGGATGATGGACTTTTTGGTGTGTCTAGGGTGGTTGCTGGATTGGTGGAGGTATATATGGTGGTCTGTGGGTTTCCTGTATATTGCTGTCTTTAGGGTTCCATCTTTTATGCCAGGCACAGATTGTCAGTCAGTCATAGCCAGTCATAGCCAGGCACAGACTGAAGCTTTCTCTGCTGGCCTTCTCTTATATAGACAGAGGGGTGTGTGACTAGTCCTTCAGTATTCTTCCCCTTAAAGGGTCAATAGCCTTCCCAGTCACTATGGGCTCTATCAGTCACTTTCTATCCCAGCACAACCCAGCCTGTTAAGTACTCAGGCAGGTGTACTCTCCACATGCCCAGCCCTTAGGCTGATGCTCTCACCCCCCTTAAAGGGGCAGCAGCTTCTCAGGCTGTTCCCTCCCACATCTGCCTATTCCATCCACTGCTTAGTTTGTGGAAAATATTGTTTCTGGGGCCAAAATATGCCCCATAAGTCACACCTCCTGCCCCCCCAACCCCAGAGCTTGTCAGAGCAAGGAAATGAACTCTCTCCAGAAAGCAACCCAACTACTGGACCAGCCTGCCTCTCTACAGATGAATTTAAAACAGGAGTTCTTGTGATGTATCTATATAATGAGTAACCAACACAGAGGGTGGGTCAGAAATCATTATTGAAAGCCGAATAAACCAGAGAGGCTTTCCTGGCTTTTGTTTCCACGCTTGAAATGGACAATGTTGGAATTTTCCTGGTCTTTCATATTTCACGGTGCACATTCTTACTGGGAACATTTCCTTGGTTTCAGCCCCCTCCTCATAAATTTAATTGCCAAGGCTGAGCACTGGCAAAATTCCCCACAAATTAAGCCCTGCTTCCATCAGTCTTTCCCTACCTCTTTACCTCCATAGATCAGTCATTTATGATTCTTTTAATACTGCCTTATACCAGGATCTTTCTCCCTTTGTAACCAACCCAAACATGTGCACCTGTAACTTCTCAGCTTTTTGACTATATCACTGTCTCTTCCTATGGTCCCCTCCCCCTTGTCTTCACTCCCTATGCATCCTAGATTGTAAGCTTTTCAGGGCAGGGAACCTGTCTCTGCTCACAACTGTTCAGCATCAGGCTCATTGCTGGAGCTAAATAAATAAATAAAATAATCCATAGCAATTGATGACAGCACCAGTCTGACTGAGAAGTCCTATTTTGTTTTAAATTACATATTTGAGAGTATCTCCTTCTTTCAAAGATGTGCATATCTTGTTTCCCATATCATCTGATCCATTTAAATATCTTACATCACCATTACTGAATGCAAGTTCTCAGGCTTCTTAACTCCTAATTATTTATTTGTGTTTTTATTTGTAACATAATCTATATGGCTAGAATGGAATGAAACTTATACAGTGATGTAACATTGGGTGTTTTTAAACAGATGCCAGGCTGTTTTCCTGTGTCCAGCCCTGCCTGGGTCAGGTTTACACAGTCCCAGCAAATGCTATGGCCTGAAGTTTGCCCACGCAGCACCCCCCAACACTTAGAATTACGGGTGGATTGCCCAATGCTGCCATCTAGGCTGCCATCTGCAATTTTATGGTGTTGTCCATGGCAACTGCCATCCAAGAGCAGAGCTGCAGTGGCTGTCTGCTGAGCAGATGGACTGCAGCTCCACCTTGAACTGGTGCTCCAGGTTTGGGTGGACCACTTTGCTGGTGGTGCTCCAGGATGTTCTGGAGCACTGCAAGCTAGGCTGGAGCAGCCTGCTCTTCCTCTGCTTGCCTGCACATCTGGTGTCCCACCTTTAGACAGATGGGCCACCCAGGCATGAGGCAGAGCAGATATGGGTCTGCCATCTGTCTGCTTACTCCCATTATTCAAATATTGGAAAATTTTAATTTACCTCCTCAGTGCAACTGGTCAAAAGGATTCCTTGGATGCATATCTGAAAGAATATATGATACTTACAATTTTATTATTGACTGTATTCAGATCTTGCTTATTTTATCCTAGTCCAGAAATATATTTTGAGGAACACCCTCCGCCCCCCTTACTTCCTACCTAACTCTAACCACCCCACGTCTTTGGGAGTGTGGAATCCTTCTAATCTCCAGCTTTATGAATGCTGAATTATTAAAGAAGGTTAATTTAGAGCTTCTGTGGCATACAAAACAAAAATGCTAGTGTGAGTAACTGTTGTATAAAACCCAGGCATTTTCAGCTTAACTCTGAGTGATATTGAAAATTGGTTCATATACAGATATAGCCAGGATGGCATTTGACAAAAAGACCCTTGTGTTCAGTAATCACAGAAAGCTAGACATATTAGTACTCACCCGGAAAATCTTTAGCAATTAGATTTATTTGGATTAGTTAAAACATATTGCATTCAGCAGCCGAAGATAACATCTCGGTATTTCTTCTATTTTTTTACCTGAACAATTTACTTTAAAATTAAAAAAAAGTTTAAGTTCTTCAGGTCCTGAAATAAGGCCACTAGTAGCAGGAGAGAGAGAGAGAGAGAGAGGGAGAGAGAGAGAGAGAGAGAGAGAGATCCATAATGCTCCTCCAGCAAAAACTCACTTCCTCAATGATTTTTCTATTGTAAAATACCTCAGAAATATCAGTAAAACACACTGATTATGTAAGTTGTCTTGTCATTGCAAAATGCCTCTCTAGTAACATAGTTCAGATCTTTGCCAGTTCTCTACCTCTAGCTCCCTAAATGCTCTTTATATTCCCCATATAATAGCTATATTGTTGTAGCTATTCAGGTTCAGTTGACATTTCTGTTGGAAACCCTTTTTCAAGGTGTAATAGCTTGTCTGCTTCATATTGGCCTAACCTTGGTGTCCTGATTCATTGGGTAAAATTAGATGTGAAAGTAGCCCACTTAGACCTGCTCTCACCTGCAGGCTAGTGTCATGTGTAGCTTAGGGCTGCCAGATGTTGGCCTGGGGTATACCAGCTCATGTTGGTGGCTAGCCAGGGCTTTCACTTAGGCATATAGCTAAAGTAACAAAGTGGGCCACAGTGGGTTAAAATGTGTGTTTTGACTCACTGTGACTGTCAGCACGTGCCCCCCCCCCCTTCCTTCCTGAGCTCCGGTGCTTGGGATCAGCTGCGGAGGCTCTGTGGAAGCCGGGGACGCGGTGATGGGGAAATGGAGGGGGCGGGACCAGGAACGTCCCTCGACGTGGGTTGGCTCCGCCCCCCCTTCACTCTCAGAGCGGCACTGGGCTCAGCGACGGGTGGGATCCCCACCCTGAGCACACCAGACTCCCATCAGGGAACAGCTATAAAAGCTACCGGCGGGGCCTGACTCCCCCGCCAGTAATCACTTGTGAGAGACTGGCCCCTTGCTACCTGACTGTTTCCTTGTTGTTCCTTCATTGATTGTCTTGCGTGCTTGGTTCTTTCGTTCCACGTCCCTTCTGAGAATTGCGAGTACGTGTTTGGTGTTTGGTGTGTTTGTCTCCCAGCGTGGTTGGGTAGTGGTATTGTTGGAGTAGGTTATCCGGGACCTCTTTCCTAGCCCTATTATTCCTTCCCTTAACTGCCTCACACCGTATCCCCCTTGAGAGCAAGTCCTTTCCCGCACTTGACCTGTACCCCTGAGACTTTCCTCCCTTCCCTTTCCCCTCCCCTCGGGGACTCTCCCTTCCCCCCAGCTCTCCTCACGTGGCTGTGCATGGGACCTGGAGCCTTGTATATCTCCCTGATTGTGTGTTCACCTCCATTATTGTTAAGTCCTTGTCCCCTGCAGCAACTGGTTACCTCTCGCCTAGTCCCTATGATGAAAAAGGTTGCCTTCTTATTAAGAGGGAAAGCCCACCTTCCAACCTGAGGGACGCTAGCTTTACCGAGCTAGACTCCAAGCATAGAGGTAGCCACTGTGGGGCCTGGGATTCTGTATTGTCCTTAATTATATTGCATACCCTGTCCCCCCCTCTTCCCCTGTTCCTCCACTCTACCTCTTCCTATCTTCCCCCCCCCCCGTGACAGTGACCCATCAGAGATTCGCCATAGTGGTACATCAAGGCTGCCTATCATGTTGGGTGCTGGGATGCTGGCAGCAGCATGGGCATGAGAACAGCCACTGGCACGTCTGATGCGGCCACTGACCAGGCCAGCCTGCCTGGACAGTAAGGCAGTTCTCCTGACTGCATTCACATGTGGCAAGTGGCCTGAGCTGACCCTGACCATGTTATCAGCAATTTCTAGGGGTGGGACACCGGGGAGAATACTGGATAACGGATGTACTAGTATCAGCTCTCCCAGGTACTAGATTTACTGGTATTGGCATACCGGATTTTTAACATTGGCCGCAATACCGGATTTTTTACATTGCTGCTATTGACTTTAATGGCTGCAATGTACAAAATCCAGTACCGTGTCCAATGTTAAAAATTCAGTATGCCGGTACAGGTAAATATCGGATTTATCAGATTAAGCCGATACACCCAAATACCAGCAATATTGGATTTCGGGAGAACTGGAATTCCCACCCCTAGCAATTTCCCAACCTGGTCCAGGTCGTGTCTGTGGCGCTTGGCCATCATGTGTGGTTTTGCCCATTGTTTCTTATACAATGTAATGTCTTATATTTCTTAAACTGTGTGTGGCCCAATTACAATAAAATAGTAATAAGGAACTTGTTTCAGCTGCTATTTTAGTAAAGCTATGATTTTCAGATTCACTTTGTTCCAAGCCTCATTTCTATTTTCAGAGAACTAGAAGGAAATCACGAGGTTATCTATATTATCGATTACCCAGTAGTATAACTGGGTTTAAGAAAGGGCTGAACAATTTTCTGGTGGATAGGTCTTTTAACACCTATTAGCCAGGTAGGTTTGGGGAATGTAACCTCTTACTGTTGGGAGCTGGAGTGAACAACAGGGAATGGATCGCTCAATTTTAACCTATTGAGTACTTCTTCTAAGTGACTGCGATTAGCCACTGTTTTTTTGGATTTTTGTATTGGGCTGAGATTCCTAGAGGAGTAGATTGCTTGCATGTTCTTTGTACCCAGTTCCATTCCAGGGCTCATATGCCATGTTATGCCCAGGTTAAGTTATGCAAAGGCTTCGTGCCACTGATTTAATCTCTACTGGGAATCCAGCATGCAGGCCCTGGATACCAGCTACTATTCAGTAAGAAGGTCTTGTCAGAACAGCTCACAGGTGTCAGGAGAATGGAGATCATCCTAATATACTCAGACCTCTCTCTCTTTCTATAGGCAGTCACACAGTTAGAATTAATGTTCTGCATTGTTCTTGAAAACGATGTCTATTTATGTCAGCATGTCCTCACCATCTAAGCCTATCCTTATATATTGGAATAGCCTCACTGAAATAAAAATGATTTTCAAAATGTCAGGCTAAAACTTTTCAAAATGGGAAGCACTCCACCACCTTCATTGGAGCAGTGCTAATGTACAAGAGCTGAGAATCTGAGCTGGAGTATTTCCTTATAATCAGGATCCCATGTTCACTGTATTTTTGGCATTGGCATCAGTGGGGAAAACTGAGTGAACATGGGTCTCTGCTTATAATCCCTAAGTTACTAGAACTACAGAAGAATCCACATCTAGAATTCATTTTTTTCTCAGACATACTCTCTCCTTCACTATTGGGATGAAGTAACCAAAGTTGCTTTTCCTCTAAAGTGGCCAGTGTAGCAACCAAAGAAGGTATCTTCAAAGAAAAGATGCTGGGCTACATTGACCATTGGTCTGACCCAGCATGGTACTTCTTATTTTCTTATTGGGATAAAGTGAGCTAATTAGGGCCGCAGTGGGTAGTGCACTTGCTACCTGTGGGCAATACCTACATTTTTGGGCACCCCCAGCAGGCAACTGACAGGATTACCCAGCTCCCACTGGGCGCCCAGATGCCCCAAAATACATGCATTTCTGGGACCCTCCGGGAAACCCCGGGAAACTACTTCCCCTGGGAAACTACTGCTCCCCACCTGGCTGTGCCTGGCTGGGCTGCTCCTGCTGTTCCTCCAGCTGCTAATTCTCGCAGCCCAGCCCACTGCTCAGCTGAGCCAGGCAGCATGCCACAAGCCCAATAGCAGGAGTGTGCACAGGGCCAGGGAACCATTAGGAGCAGCTGGGCAGGTGAGTCAGCTCGGGGAGAACAGCTACCTCATGGCACCTCTACTAGGACTGAAACTCAATACTCATTTTTATTCAGTATTTATTGAGGATCACAGTATTCAACCTGGTTTTACAAAGTACTAAGAAACTGAGTAATGGTCATGGTACTCTGAACTCAGTAACTCCTCGACTGAACAATGTTTACCTTATCCTACACTGCTGAGTCACTATAATCTGTCTTCCCATGAGGTTACATAAGGTCCTCCCCAGCACTGTAGGTCCCGTCAGCAAGTGGCAGCTCACACCTTCCTGGGGTGGGGAAGGCACTACCACTCCCCACCCCAAATACCCCATGCCTGTATCCCCATCTCACTGAGGGCCATAGCACAACACCCCACATGCCCACCTCTTCCCATGCCCCTCTCTCACTGGGGGGGGGACAGGCTATGGAACCACCACCCTATATTCATACTCACCCATCACTGTGGGCACCATCTTGGATGTGGGCAGCTGGTTCTGAATATGTACAGAAGTTCTGTCAGCGCCATCTTTGAAAAGGGCTGAACATGCCCAGAAGGGATGATTTAGGCCCTTCAGAGCATGTCCAGCTTGTCATTTTTTTTATTTTCAAACTTACAAGCCCAGGAAATGGCCATGCTTGACAGGACCCCCTCTGGAGGGTAAGTACCTCACCCCTGACCCACCACCTGCTACCCCCACCCCCCTCCAGGGCCCCTGGCCAGAATTTCCCTTTATAGGCAGACCAGAGGGGTGGGTGTGGTCCAGAGGTGGCTAGGGGGCAATCCTTTGCCCTGTTCATCTTTGGCACCCTGCCAGGACTCTTTGCATGCACCCCTGGCCCCCACCCAGTCTTGCAAATCTCATCAGTTCTCAGAGAGAAAGTTTTTCCCCCCCTCATCTCATCTTGTTTAGGGAACAAGATGGGATAAACCTGGGGCTGCACCAAATACTAAATAAAAAATTTGTGAGTATTTCTGAGTTTCCAAGGATCAGCTCCTAGTCTCTGGCCAGTGCTCAGTAACTCAGAAAAATACTCAGTACTCTGTACTCAGTAAACTACTCGGTAAAATAAAACCGAGTACCAAGTTCCCTTATGTAGGACCAGGAAATGCCCCGTATGTTGCCAATCCAATGATTTTCCCAAGAACCAAGTTCTGGACTGAGTACTAGGTCAATTCCTCAGTTACTTGGTAAACAGGGTCGGACTTAGGAATTTTGCGCCCCTAGGCCCTTCTCAGGCTGATGCCCCCAAGCCGAGCCCTGCCCCCACGTTGCGGGTTCATGGGTGGGGGAGCTCCATGTGAATGATACGGCAGACTCGCCTGTGGTGACTTGGGGTGTGTGCACACACCTGCCTAACACACATCCCCACTCACCCCCCGCTTGTCCCCATGCACAGAGCAACCGGGGAAAATGGAGGTTGCTCCATGTGTGTGGATGAGCGGGGGGTGAGTGGGGATGTGTGTGCGGCTGTGTGCATGCCCTGCCCACTCACCAGCACAACCACGGACCCGCCACCCGGTGGAGCCATATAAAAAGGGCATGTGAGGAGCCACTCAAAGAAGAACAGAAGGTTACTGCCTTGCAAACAAGATTCTTCAAGATGGCTCCAAACATTCTCACAACACTCACCCTTCCAGCCCTGCATGGAAGTTTTTTATTATATTCTTAGAAAGGGTTTGAAGGAACTGTCATTCTGAGGGGGGCGGAAATGCTTTTTATAGTAGAGGAGCTCGAGACCATCACATGGTCTATTATGTGAATAGGATGAGCATGCACAAACCCAGTCGTGAGAATGTTGGGAGATATGTAGAAGAAACTTCTTTACAAGACAACAACCTTCTGATCACTCACGTGGTGAGGAGTTGTTTCTAAACAAGCTTAAGCAGTACTAGCAGGCAGATGGCAGAGGCAGGTGAGGGATGGGGACCCAGGCAGCAAGCTTCAGCTTCGGCAGCAGCCTCAGCTGTGCAGGAAGAAAAACAAAAACAGAGTGGGCCAGAGCCAGCACCAGGATTGCCTCCCCCCTAGAAAATGCCACCCAAGGCCCAGGCCTAGGGAGCCTGCCCCGTCCAGGTCTGTCGGTAAAAAAGAGTTGAATACCGAGATTCTCTGTAAAAAATACCTAGTAATTTCCAATACCAAGTTTCAGCACTAGAAAAACCCTGTTTGGTATTTGTAAAAGTGAGATTTCACAGGAGTTACACTGAGGGAGGAATTTCTTCAAATGGGATAATCAGGCCCAATGACTCTTTGTAAAGGTAATTTTATTAAAGCACTGATACAAGATATGAAGGCATTTTAATATTCACAATTCAATATCATGTTAATTAAAATTGGTAAGTGCTCTTCTAAAATGCATTTAAGAAGACTATCTGCTTAAAAATTTAATGTTGCTGAACATTTTGCAATATTACAGCAACTAAGTACATGATTGCATTCAGAAGAAGGGCTCTAGTAGTTCACACTAAAACTGCAACAATCCATGTAAAATGTTTCAAAAGAAGGAATTGATCCCCTTCAAAATATTATACCTATTTTCATAGAAGAAAATGTATAATTCAGTTATGACCTGTGATGTACTTCTCTAACGTGACTAAAGGTGTCCATTGTCAGACACAGGAGGCTGGTGGGCTGGACAGACAATTGGTCTGACCCAGTTAGACCTGAACAAAAAATGTCAGCAAATGCTTCTTTCATCAGAAGCAGGGCATTAGCTGAGATTCACACAATGTAGAAACTTACTGGTTTTCCTGCTGTCTTTAGATTTTTCTATTGTTTTTTGCAAGTTGTACGGAGCTGCCACAGGCTGGTCCCAAGTCCTGTGTGTGCCCCATGGATGCCCATCTGTTCCTGTCCCACATCTGTGGAGATTAAAACATGCTGGATAAGCACTGGGCAAGTGTTGGAAATAGCCATAAAAGTGCTGTAAAACTGCCATAAACTGCATTTCATTTTCAACTGACCCGATAAGATGGAGGTGATGGTGGTAGGAAGGGCGGGGGAGGTGCTGGCCCCCCTAATAGGTGGGTTTGCCTGCCTGTTGCTCTTCAGGTTTGGAGTCTGGGGGTGGTTTTGGATTCGGGCCTCCGTCTGGATCGGCAGGTGGAGGCAGTGGCTAAAGCTGCCTTTCACCAGCTGTATCTGGTACGGAGGCTTTGGCCCTACATCTCTGGACACTCTCATCCATGCCTTCATCACCTCGAGGCTAAACTACGGCAACACATTCTACGTGGGGCTTCCCTTGTTCCTGGTTCAGAGCCTGCAGCTAGTGCAGAATTCAGCGACCCATCTCCTTACGGGGATGGGGCGGTGTGAGCACATAACACTGGTGCTTCGTGCTCTGCACTAGCTGCCTATAGCGTACCGAGCCCAATTCAAGGTGTTAGTGTTGATCTATAAAGCCCTATACGATCTGGGCCCCTCATATCTTGGGGACCACCTCTCCCTCCGTGCCTCAGAGTGATCCCTTCGGTCCCCCGGGGGTGCCTTTTTGGAGGTTCCCCATGTAAAATGGGGGGCCACAATGGAGAGGGCATTCTCGGTGGCCGGGCCACGTTTATGGAATTCCCTCCCGGAGGAGGCTCACCTGGCCCCGGGCCTGTTGGCCTTCTGATGTGTTTGCAAGACTTGGCTGTTCGCCCAGGCCTTTGGAGGGGAGGGTGATAGGGTGGGGTGGGGGGGCAGGTTGGTTTTAGTGATGTTTTATAAATTGTCGTGGGTTGAGTGTTTTTATTGTTGTTGATTTTATTATTATTGTGTTTTTATGATGTTGTAAGCCACCCCGAGATGCCATAGGCATGAGGGGGCGGCTAATAAATTTAATGCAATAAAATAAATAAATAAATAAATAAATAAATAAATAAAAATTCCCAGAAAGTGATGAAAAAGTCCCTGAAAGTGGCAAAATATCCCTGAAAGTGGCAAAAGTGATGAAAAAAAGTCCTGGAAAGTGATGAAAATGAAGCGTGGAATCACCAGAAACTGACAAAGGATTGGTGGACACATAAGCATTCTCAAAAGGTCAATATTTCCCTTTGGAATGGGAATACTTTGTGCCTGCACCTCCCATAAGAACAGACAGTGACATGTTTTGGGATGAAAGAGGCATCAGCCGCAACTTTATTACATTATATATACATACTTAACAACAGTAAATAAAGAACCTATGTGAATGTAGAGTAGAGGAACCAAATCAGGCAAGGGGGATGAACTAACTCTCTCCCACCTAACTCAGGTGAATTGACCCTTTGAATTCATCCTACCCTTGGGTCAGGTTGGGTTGAAGCCCCTTACCAGCCGTTCTGAGCCTGGGCTGGGGCCCCTGCCCTTAAGACCCCCCTCCTAGAGTGGTGACGGAATGCAAACGTGTCCCCTTAGATCTTAGGTAGCCTTACCACAGCATGGTTCCTACCCCTCTACCCACCACGAAAAGGTGGAGAAAAACTTCACTCAACCCTTTTCCCCACACAGCTATCACAAAATGTGTATGCAAAACTGACCTCAAATCCTCCAACCAGCCAGTGTTACCGTGCACAGACAAATGCACACCATTATTTTGAAAAAACCTGCATCCTGGCACACAATACGCTTGTGGTGTACCACCCTGCCACCAAAGCATGCCACGAACGCCCACATAACCCTGTTGACTTTTCGCTTGGCACGCTCAATTTTGCCTGATGAAATGGCATACAGTCAAACCTGCTGCTCCAATAAATTCTACCACCATATTAAGGACTGCAGTCATGTAGCTACCCATTTGGAGATGTCGTTCTTCCTTTTGCCAGTGAGTTCCCATGCACTGCACGACCGAGGTCATTTTTACCCAAGCAAATGACCAGGACGTCAGGGGGCCCAAAGTGTGTGGTCCTGTGGAACAGTGAAGGCAACAGGTGTTCCCATTGCATACCGCTGTGCCCGAACCAATAAAGGCGGGCTCACAATCCACAACCCAGCTGGGTACCAAAGTCTGAATTAGCAGTGTGGCATTCGGCCCAATGCACAATGCTGTGTCCACATATCCATACGGTGGGTAGCTGCCCCTCGCCTGAAGGTGACAAAACGTAATAGTGTTACAAACATGTCAGAGGCTACTGTGGCAGGTTGAATGGACATACATAAGTGTGATAAGTGCTGGACCTCCATTTACCTATCACCTTAATCTGAGAGGCAGGTAGCCTCCTCCCCCCCCCCCCGTGGATGCCATGGATACTGCCCCAATTCAGAAGGAGTGAGACCCATAGTCAGATGGCCGAAACCTCAGCATCACCAAACCCTTACTAAAAAGTGCCCAAAATTGGAATTTCATCAGAAATGACCCAGCCAAATGAATGAAGAGGGGGCCTTGTAGTTGTGGGTGTGAGCATCCAAGTAAGCAGCCAGTGCTGAGACTGGGCATATGCCCCCGACTGAGGATCAGTGCAGCATTAGTAGCTGACCCCGTCCCTCCTGATCAGTTTTGGAAGGCCTGATCATGATGGTGACAGAGTTGGGCCTTAGGGCTATGTCCCGTAACTCCAGGGAAGTACCTGACCGATCACCCTTCGAAGCAGGCACTAACTCACTGATTCGTAATGCTGCAAAAAATGCTGTAGAAAAAAAACACCGGAAAAGCAACACCTTGTAAGCAGATGAACAGATCCGCGGCAGAGCGGCAATCAAGCGGGCCAGTGTATTAACTGGTATTGGCTGCCAGGCATCCTTGCTAAGCCCATGCTCTTTCTCTGCGGAACCTGATTCCTGCACATGGGTCAGCCACCCCCTGCAAGTTGCAGAAAAAGGTGATAGCTGCTAAGCGACACTTTATGGTGCGTGGCACCAACCACGGCAACTCAAGTGGGCCACGAACCATTCCACGTGACAGGGGGGTATGGGCCATTGCTCCTGCAAACCGTGAGAGGCCAGAAAAATGCAAAAGCCCTGGAAAGAGGTGGTGTAGGAATGCCAGGTGGAGCACAACACTGCTGCTCTAATGCCCTTGTCTACTCTCTGCTCCCAAGCTCCCACAAGACCACAAGCATCACCTCTGGGTTGATATTGGCGCTGGGCACCAGGGAACAGAACCATTGCATCTGAAAGTGAAAGAGGGAATCAGAAATATCGTTATGTATGCCAGGGACATGTTTGGCAGAGAAATACATGTTAAGGGAAAGGCACTTCAAGACAAAACTACGGACTACGGTCATGACTCTGCTGGATTTATTAGACTGTTGGTTTATTACTTGCACCACCGCCTGGTTATTGGACCAAAAACTTACGTGAGAGTCCCAGAAGCGGCGCCCCCAGGGCTCCAAAGCCACCAATAATGGGAAGAGCTCCAGAAAGATTATGCTACCAATTAGAGCTGTGGATGCCCATTGGGGCGGCCACCACTGGGCGCACCAGCTGCCCTGAAAGAAAACCCCAAAACCTATCCCCCCTGCAGCGTCAGATACCACTTGAAGGTTTGCCTCGAGCAGCCGCACTTCCCTCCACAACGAAATCCCATTGTAGCTGTCGAGGAATGTTAGCCAGACCATAAGGTCCTTCCTAATGTCCTTGGATATCTGTAGATGGTAGGGATGGGTGAAAGCAGTTCGGATGTTCGGAGTTCGGACTGAACTTGGTCTGCTCGGACATCCGAACCGAACGTCCAAACCGAACTCTCGAATAACCGAACAGTTTGGTTGTGTTTGGATGAGTTTGCAAACTCATCCAAACTCATCCGAACATGACCGAACTGTTTGGTTATTCTAGAGTTCGGCTTGGACGTTCGGTTCAGATGTCCGAACAGACCGAGTTCAGTCTGAACTCTGAACATCCGAACCGCATTCGCCCATCCCTAGGGGAAAAGACAGGGTCCCATGACCCAGTTCTCCTGTTTGGACATAACGATTAACACATTGTCTTGCATGTCGAGTCTCCCCTCAGACAAGCTGGTCTCCATGCGGAAGCTGCTTAAGGGCACTGTGTGGGCCAAGAAGGTGACATTAAGGGCAATGCAAACATTGCTGGGCCACTTGAACTTTGCCTGGTAGGGCATTCTGCATGCGGCTGGAATCAGGGCGACCCTTGAAGCATGAAGGGATCACATGAAGCATGAAGCCGAGTCGCATGAAGCATTTTCTGTGTGGGGGTTGGATGCAGCCCAGCGATGAAACATTTCATTGTATTCAAGCCAGGCCGTACCACCAAAATCTAAGTAAGTCTTCTGAATAATAGCGGCATATTGTATTAGCTGCCAGTCCCTACTTAGCAACCTGTATGCTACCACCCCCATATAAATATAGAAGCAGGCTGACCATTTCCCCCACATTCTATGTACTGGGGGCCTTTTCTGCTTACCCTTACCCCCTTTATTGAACTCCGCACTCTCATCACCCGGCTCCTCCCCATGCAATAACATAAACATGTCTATAAATTCCCCCTTCAATATCTTTTCCTTAGTTGTGAGGGACAGGTGATCACCGAGCAAAGAGATGGGGATGGCATAAGCATGCAGGCTCGGGTTAACACCTGATCTCCTGTAGGTGGCTTGGGCCTCTGTGCAAACTACATTAGTATCCCAAACTGGCGTCGCAGCATTGACATCTAATGCCAGCGCTGTCGATTTATCCCAGTACCACTGGATGGTCTGTCCATCAGCTGAGGGACTGGGCCATGTGGCTACTCCAGAGTACCTAACCTGGCCCCCCAACCCCGGGCCCATGGAGCCTGCATTACCGGTAACTGCAGGACCCGTGGACCCCTCACATTGGTTAATCAGGGCCAACGGTATCCCACTTGTCCCCTGCACATCGGTCGTGGCTGTCTGCGTTCCCTCAGACATGTCCCCGCTGTCTGCCTCACTCTCCAGTCGCCTAGTGGCTGAGATCCGCCCTCCACGTCCCTGCTTCGGAAGAGGAGGATACCTTGCTGCCTTGCCTGCGCACTGGGCATGTATGGTCTCCAGTGTGATGGCTATCATCTTGGTTACATCCTGCATGGTGTACCTAGGAGCACTGTCTAGCTGCTCCCAGTCCCTCCTTGAAGCCGGGGTGGCAGGATCCCCCGACTGGGCTCTCCCCCTCCCAATATTATAGGTTAGGGCCCCTGTGGCCTGTCGAGCCCGAGAACCCCTGCCACCATGATTAGACCTTGTGTGTGTCATTTTGACCTATACTCCACGAAAACATAAAACAAAGATTTTGTTAATCCCAACGGATGGGCACTGGTGTATAGGCACTCTCTAGGATGTAGCCCAGGGGGGCTTTTTCCAGGGGCGCCATCTGTGAGACCCCCCACTCCCCTGAGCACCAACATGCCATCCCGCTTGACTCGCCCCGTCCCCCTGGGGTTTCCAATAACCCACTGAGCACTGCGGCTTATGCCCACCCGGGGCTTATGCCACAGTAACTGTCTCACCAATGAGCGCTGTCTCGCTGACCCAGGCAGCAGTGCACCATGTGAGGTTTTTTTTATCTGCCCCCCCCACCCTGGGGTTTTGAATTGAGCATTTGCGTGCCACCGCTCTGGTCGGGCGGCGGTGCTCCATGAGAGCCTGCCCCCCCATTTGGGGGCTTTAAATACAGCGATTGAGCGCCGCCACATTGACCAGGCGTCGACACTCCATGTGGGCCTGCCCCCCCCAGGGCTTTGAATAGAATGTTTGAGCACCACCGTACTGCCCAGGCGGTGATGCTCCACATGGGCCTGCCCCCCCCCACCTGTGAATAGAGAGATTGAGTGCCACTGCACTGGCCAGGCAGCGGTGCTCCACGTGGTTTGAAAATCTCCCAAGGGAGGATTTCTGTAAGGACTTGAACTTCAAGACATAGCCACAGAGGTACTGAAACAATGCTAGTTATGTAGGGTTATCATTGCGGGTCCCCCCCAACCCCTCCCAAACGCTAATCAGGGACCAATCACCTTCAATATCTGGAGAAGCGATCCAGGTAAGAGCTGCAAAAATCCCTCTGTATGTGTTGCCCTGCGAATGAGGAGAGAGGAAGAGGCACCGGTGGTCCAGGTATCGCTACCTGGTCAAATCTCCGCCCACCAGGTGCATCTCCTCTCTCCCCATTGGGCCATGGTGCCGAGCCTCTTGGGCCACAGGGGAGGGGCAAAGGTGCCTTTGCCCATCCCTGGCCCAGTGCCCTGTTCAGGGAAGGCAGGAACAAATCCCCCCCCACTGAGAGCGTGGGAGTGTTCCTTTCTCAGTCTTGTACCCAGTATGTCTCTTCTTATGTTCTTATGCACAGTAATGTATATATAATTGAACTGGGAGCTCTATCTTAAGGTTTCTTTTGTTCCTATCTTTCCAGTAGAAAGGGCTATTGCTACAAGAAATTTGGTGGCTGATGAGCAAGAAAATATTCCAGCCCAGTTTTACGAAGTGTGGCATTAAGCTTTTCTGAAGGCTAAGCACGCAGATGGTAAACACCCCTTTTGGAAAAGTTACCACAAATACTCATTTAAATCTGAAACAGACACCTGATTTGGTGCCCATGGGTAATACCCATGTTTTCAGGTATCATTTCAGGTATCTGTGAAGATGAAAATATGCTGACTAAGCACTAGGCAAGTGCTGGAAATTGCTATAAAAGTGCTGTAAAACTACCACAAACTGTTGTAAAATTCCCAGAAAGTAATGAAAAATCCCAGAAATGGCCAAACTTCCCTGAGAGTGGCAAAAGTGATGAAAAAAGTACCCAAATATCAACTGAGTATCTGAACAATCAAATGCGAACAACAAGTATACCAAAATATTTTGGTATTTTATTCCAAAATACCAACATTTCCCCCAACTAAAAAAAAAAATCTGGAATGAAATTGGGACAAAATTGGGATTTTGGTATACCAGTTGTCAGTCTTTTGGTATTTCATATGAGTTATTGATATTTCAGGTACCAAATTGAAAACTGGTTTGGGTACCAAAAAGTACCCAAAATATTCAGTTCAATTCAGGTATTGGACTGGTATCTGCTTTTTTGCGGGTACTTGTTTCAGTTCTACCCTGCTTGTTAGTTAATTTGTTTGTTTGACCACATCAAAGTATTCTATTTGGGTATGGGTAGACTTTGCTTTATACTTTCCTGGACATGCTGCAGGTTATTAAAATGTTGGTTGTGAAGGAAAACATATGTTGACTAACTATTTTAAGTGAAATAGCCCTGTTTTTTAATATTATTATGATTATTTTATATTTATATGATTGTATTTTTATGGTTTTAAAATTGTTAGCCACCCCGAGCTGTTCTCAGGAGGCGTGGGATATAAATTGATTAAAATTAAAATAAATAAAATAAAATAAATAAAATAGATCTCTATTGGTTTCGTAGCTATTAACATTTTGAATTGCCTTGTGATTTACATTTTAATTGCCTGACAATTAATTTTTGCATTGCAAATGTACTGGTGAGTGCATTTACTGTACTACCCCTTGCAGCTTTTACCTGGATCGCTTCCCCAGATACTTAAGGTGATTGGTCCCTGATTAGCGTTTTTTGGAGGGGTGTTCGGGGGGGAACCCCCGATGATAGCCCTACAGAGCTAGCGTTGTTTCAGTACCTCTGTAGTTCAGGTCCTTACACAAATCCTCCTTTGGGAGGTTTTCAAGCCATGTGGAGCACCACTGCCTGGCCAGTGTGGTGGCACTCAATCACTCTATTACTGTATGGATCAGTTTAGATCTCTTCTGTGACAGAACACTCACACTAACTCAGACTGTGGAAAACCTCTCTCTTATTCAAACAGGGCCTCAGGATGCACTCTGACCCCAAGTCAGAAAGCACTTTAAGTACCTGGGAAGTCCTACTGATATTATCGTAATTAACTATGCACTTAAAGTTAAGGGCAGGATGAAGTGCCTTGTTAGAGCAGCAACAAGTTTGATGTTTCATAGATAATGGAACAAATAAAGATTTGTTCATTGGGCTGAGAAATGATTGCGGGTGTCCAGTTGGGGGACACAGTTAGGTATGGCCTCTAGGGCATCCGTTTTTTGGAGAGGGCGAAGGGGAATGTTGTGGCCTCAACTCTTGCCATTGATTTTGAGCTTGCGGGATGAACCCCCTCCAGATCTGTTGTTAGTGCATCTGGGGGAGAATGATTTTGCCTTTATATAGACTTTATATTTTCTATTTATGCATTCTTCTATTATATCTTTTTGGGGTGTGCAGAAAGCACACCATCCACTTTCTTTTTCATTTTCATTTTTTAAAAAAAAAATTGTTTTCAGGGTTTTTGTAAAGGACTCTACTGTTTTCATTTATTTTTTCATTTTCTTTTATTAAAAACAATAATAAAAGTTAAAATAAATAAAATAAAAATAATAAAGTAATAATAAAAGTATTACCAACATAATAATAAAGAAATAACAAAAGAGTCAGTGTGGTGTAGTGGATAAGGTGCTGGACTTGGACCTGAAAGTCTGGCATTCAAATCTCATCTCAGTCAATGAACTCACTGGGTGGCATTAGGCAAATCATAACCTCTCAGCCTCAGTTACCTGTCATTAAAACAGGAATATGTGTGTGTGTGTGTTTTCCCCTTATCCTTGTCCATTTTAAACTGTAAGCCCACTGGGCAAAGACCCATCTCCAAAATCTATTACTGTAAAGCACTGCATGTGCTGAATATTGCTACAGGAATAATTAGTACTACTACTAGTCGTAGTAATGATAATAATAATAATAATAATAAATAATAATAATATAAATCACCGAGTATGCACAAGATGCCATCTGGGGCTGTTCTGCACATACACAGCTCCTTTCCAAAACAGCGCTGACACTGCCAGCACTATTTTGGAGAAGGATGCACATGTGCAGAACTGCCCTGGTGGCCATTTGAGGCATGCACAGTGATTTTTAAAATATTTTTTTCATTTATTTTTTAATAAAAATGAAATTAAATGAATGTCATTTGCTTACTCCATCGTTTTTGTTACCTTGGTTATGAAAATGAATGGGGCTCTATTCATTTTCATAATTAATTATGATACAAAATTGCACACTCCTAATATCTATAATAATTACTGTACATTTTTATAGTGCCTTACCATAACATAGAAGCTCATGATAATAACGTTTGTTTCTTACTGATTAAAATATTCCATTAATCTCTAATTAGTCAGCTATTGTTGTACAAAACGACCATAGCAACAGATATCCATATGAATTTGTATTTCATCTAGCACAATAGGTTGACCACCCTGATTCATGTCTGGGCTGTAATAGAAATAAGCAATAAATAATATTAAAACACTTCTACCCAGTCATAAAACTGTATTTATTGGTATAAAAAAGGGGTTGTGCATGCCAAAACAAATTAAAAATATTACTAAGAGCACCAAATAGATTTCTATATTAATTTATGCAAATTTAAATAGTCAAGTTAATATAGAATGAACCAGTCCATATCGAAGGAAAGACTGTTATTTATTTCAGTGAAAACTGGATTCAGGTCCAAAGAAATACTGGAGTTCCAGGTTTTTATATGCTGGTCACTAAGAATGTTTCTGCTGCAATTCATTTCATTTTTATTAGTTGCTAAAATGTATAGTGTGCCCCCCAAATATCCCCCTAAATGATTGCATAAACAAACAAAATATGTTTACTTTCATTTGTTTTCATTTAAAAATGAAAAATATATTTTAAAAACCCTGCACATGTGCAAAACGGCCACCAGGGCCATTCTATGAATGCGTGGCCCTTTTCCAAAATGACACCAGCAGCCTCACTGCCATTTTGGAAAAGGGAAGCCACTCTGCACCTGCGTAAATGGCTACTGAGCATGCACAGAATAGCTGCTCTTTTCCTTTTCATTTTAGAAAAGGGGGTGTATGAGCAGAATGGTCTGGAGGCAATTTTGTGCATGCATAATGTTACAGATTTTTATTTTATTTTTTAGTTCTTTTAAAAGGAAAAAGTTAGTTTTCAATAAAAACTAACAGGTTATTAATGAAAAAATGAAAATGTATGGGTTTTTAACCTCGAAAATAAAGACCAAAATGAACACGAAAGAGGTAAGTGCTGCACACGCCTAGTTCGTGGCCTATGTGCATGAACAAGATGTTATGTATGACATGGGCATAAAAGTCAGAGAGGGAGGAGAGGACTCCCCACCACCAACCCCAGTTTTGTCACAGGGAGGCAAATTTGGAGAGGGAAGGGGAGGACATGCGATTCTGGAGACTGGGTGGGGGCAATGGGTCTGAGAGCAGGGAGGGAGTGCTGGAGCCTGGGGTGCACATGTGGACAACAGGGGTTGAGCACAGGGCAGGGGTTTCTAGAGGCTGGAGTGCACATTGGTCAATGGGGTCTGAGAACAGGGAAGGGAATCCTGAGTGCCTGGACCAGTGTGGGTAAGTATACTGTACCTAGTAATCCCTATTGTGTTTGGACACCCTTCTAGTGGAGCTGCGGAATTCAGGCTTACCCAGTGCCCCCTCACTTTGTATTGTGCCCCTGGTCCTCACTTACTGGCCGTTTTTACACAGATGCCCCACCCCCGCACCCTGGGTGTGTGGGAGGGTGTGCGATGCGGGGGGTGTCTGTGTAAGTGTCGTGGTGGTGGTGGCAGATGGGTTTTTGTCCATGCAAACAGCATGGGCGTTTGGTGGGGGTGCGTGCGTACGTGCTCTCAATACACACCCATCACCCACGGAGCCATCCGGAAAACCAGAGGAGGCTCTGTGGGTGGAGGTGGGTATGCATCACCTCCACCGCGGCAGCACACCCATCCCCCTCCCACCGCTGCCCATGTAAAAAGGGCCACTGTTGTGTCCCAGTGTGCTAGAGTGAGGCCTTTTTCACATAGAAGCCATCCCCTTGAACACGTGTGAGGGTGGGGAGGGTGCTCGTGGATGGGAATCTGTGGAAATGCCACGGGCAGTGTGTGGGGTGCATGTGCACTCACGTGCTCCACCCATCTCCACCCACTGCACACCCATGGAGCAGTTGGCAAGAATAGTGGTTGCTCCGGGGGTGGAGATGGGTGGAGATGAGTGTGCACCCATGGGAATGGCCGCCCATGCACTGCACACC
>QEPC01012525.1:10988-33641 GCA_003113815.1 Sphenodon punctatus
GTAAAGACCAATTCATTTATATAAATGAGGCTATGAGACTTTAAGAATATTATAAAAATATGAAGCAATAGTTTACTTAAGTTCAAATAAAGACATAGTACAAAAGAAACAGTGTCAGTTGAAAGTACATGACTTAGAAAGACATTTCTGTTCAGAGAACAGCTCTGTTACAAATCTGGTGGCCCACAAACAGACACCAGCTAATGCTCTCATTCAGATAGACCATAGCAGGCAGAGACATGTTTATTAACACCCCAGGTAGCAGTGGTGATACTGGAAGCACCCTAAATACTATTGGTTCTGGAGTTTGGGAAGGTGCTGGCAGGTCCACCCTTCCTCATGGGAAAGCTTCCCCTCCTGGGTCCAGCACACCAGGCATGCTCCACAAGGAGTTTGGCACATCTCCCTTTTCTGCAGTGCCCCAAGCAGCCCTTTATTTAGCTCTTTAGTTATTTACTGCTAACAGCAGAATGGGCTCCTCTGTTCCACAGGCAGCAGCAGAAGCAGCATGGGCTCTGGCAACCCTTCAGTGGAGGATTTCAGGATTGAGGAGAGTCAGGTAGTCACCCTTGCTCCTCCTCCACGTTGTTCTCCTCGTGCTTCTCCTCCTCCTGCTGCTGCCCTGTTGGGAAAGAAGGCAAATCACTGGCAGGAAGGTAGGAGGAGTGCCCCACAAGCCTGATGTGTTGGAGCACTTCCTCCAGTTGGAGGACTACCAACTGGAAGAGCATGTTCACTGTGGGGCAGGACCGGGCACACCCCAGCAATTCAGGGATGCAATGGTACCTGAAATCCTACCATCATGCTTTGGTGCTGAAAGCACAGACAGGCATGGTGGAGTCGACTGGGTTTCTGCCTCCTGTGGCCAGACGCTCCCTCCTTCAGGACAGGGTGAAGAGGAAGGAGAGGGAAGTGGCACAGCAGGCTCAGTCTCAAACCCATATGCAGCAGTGCCAGGCGACTATACAGGAGCATGGAGAGGGCGGCATCCAGCAGAAATATGTAGCACCATGCAGGTGGGTAATATGACTGTACTGGATGACCAGCCCTTCTCCGGAGTGGAGAACCTGGGGTTCATGCAGCTAATGGCACTGTTTGCGCCCTGGTACCAAATGCCCTCCCACACCACCTTTAGCAGGCAGACAGCTGCCAGCCCCCGACAAAGTAAGAAAGCTGGTCAGGGGAAAGTGTGACTTCCTCCTCCCTCTATCCTTCCCTCCCTCTATCAGCACAGGGTATTCTGTTTTTCGAGATTCTTGCTTTTCTCAGAGAGAATCCAGCTGATTTTTGTCTCATTCTCATTTTCAAGAATGAGATGAGAAGTGTGATTCTCACTGAGAAAAACAAGAAACTAAGAATCGAGTTTCAGCCCTGGTTTCAGGGTTTGGGGGAATTGTATTTTAAATGTTTTTGTATTTTATTTTATAAAATATTTTGTAAGCCACCTTGAGCCTTAGGGGAAGGTTGGAATATAAATGTTAATAAATAAACAAATAAATTAAATACATGCTTCCCAGACTGACTCACCGGCCTGGCTGCACTGCTGCTCCTCCAGCACCGTGTGTACCCCTGCTACGAGGACTGTGCTGCACCATCTGGCTCAGCTGAGCAATGGGCTGGGAAGAACAGTGGGAGCAGCAGCACAACTGGGAGGGTGAGTCAGCCAGGGAGCTCATGTTGCGTTCCAGTACCCAAAATTCAACAGGGTGCCCATTTTTCTGGATACCCTCTTAGAGCTCTAGTTATGTTACTTAGCGCTAATACCGTTAATTAACATTACTGAAGTGGTGGAAATACCTAGTAATAAAATACCAAAGTGGATGAAATCACTCAAGTATCCAAAGTAAACCTAAACATTAATTTTGTTTCAGTGTACAAGTATAATTTGGATATTTTGGAGGACTATTTGTTTCAGCTCTAGCATACAATCTGAATAGGGATCCTTTTTACAGCTTTTCTTGCTGTTGAAGGCATGAAGCACTGAGACCTGTTCAGCCTCAACAGATTTTTCCTAGAGATGAAACACATTCACAGAAAAAAATACTGTATCCACTGAATCTGCCCTGTTTGATTCAGATACATATTAACGGATATTCATTGCGACTTTGCCAGATATTCACTTGAGGTATTTTGATTTGGTTATTTCAGTATTGCCATTATGGGTTCTCAGTTGCTTCGGTTTGGCACTATGACACATATACATATTTGTTTTGGTTGTGGATATCATTCTGACATATGGATGGCTATCCAAAAATGTAAATATTAGCTATGACTATAAATTCTGCTATTTCATTTCAGCTCTGCTCTTCCTTGCCTCCTCCATCTTTGTGTTAGCAGCTCTATGAAAGGATGCCTCAACATGGAGGATTGTAAATCATTCCAGTGTACCATAAAATATCTAGAAAACAGCTACCTTCATTTTTAAACAATCATTGTATTCCTAATAAATAATAAAATAAATAAAATAAAATAAATAATATGGTATACTAGGAGTTTTTTGTCAGGCTTCTAATTCCAGAATTCCTCATCCACTGGAAATTTACCAGTTCTGTAATAATGGTACCTACATAGTATATAACTTAAGAGGACGCAAGAATAAAATCCATATATATGGATAGGTAGAGATATCCTTTACCAAGACAACATTCTTAATAATGTTAATGAAAGTTTTGCCTGGGGCTTAACAGTTGTACAAATGCTATGTGATCAACAGGTCCTCTTAAGATGGCTTTTATTTAGATTTTTCTAAAGATGATTATGGAAAAACTTACAAAAAGGGAACCATTGGAATGGTCTGCCAATTTCTGTGTACTCTCTGCCTGAGTCCCATATTTTTGTTTGCATGATCAACCAACAGGGACTTCTAATAATGTTTCATTTGCTGGCTATATCCTGGTGACTATTTCTTGGGTGATAATACATGGGTTGGGAGTCTGCTTGACCCTGGAGATGCTCTGTGCCCCTCTCCTACAGCTACCTCACCATGGCCCGATGAGGACCCGGGTCTGCAGTTTCCCTGGCTGAAGTCCACCTATGTGCTACGTCCCTCCTCCATTGTAGAGTTGCAATCATTCCTGCGACCACTGTAGACTGCAACCATGACTCTATGGGAGTGAACACGCCCCGCCCCATGGCCTCCACCATCAGAAGGAAGGGAGCCCCGCTGAAGCGCATTGCCCCTTATTGGGATGGGTTACCCCACACCGCATACTCTGCTTTTTTGGTTATGATGCCATGTGGGGCAGCCCCAGACCAACCTGGGATGAATATCTGACAGATATCCTGCACAGGAGCAAATAACTCTGGGCAAGAGGACTGGGGATGTGGAACCCCATCTGAGTTGTTTGCACCCTATGGTGTAAACACCTAACCACATGATGCAGTGCATCATGTGCCTGGAGGCTGCCAGATATTCACCCCACCACAGGGTAGAGCAGGCAGCTGGCTGATACATGCTGCAACCTTGGGAAAAGTCCAGGGATGCAACGCATAGCAGCATTACCCAAAGTTTTGTAAGGCTTTATCAGGGCTGGGGTACGAAGAGCGAGAAGGGGCGGCCGCCCGCCGCCAGTAGAGGCCGAAGGGCAGTCAAGCGCCCCAGTAACAGAAAACCCCAAACAGCCTTCCCCGAAGGGGCCCGAAGCCCCAGAGACAGAGACAGAGCCCAGAGCAAGCCCCGCCCGCGTAGAAGCGCCGAGTCCCACGCCGGGACAGGGGGCGGGGCTAGAACAAGCACCACGCCGCTCTGCGCGCTTGCAGGCGCGTAGAGGGGGCGGGGCTTAGCATATATCAGGCCGCCGGCGTAGCTCTTCAGTGCCGGCGATCAGTGCAACTGTGAGGCTGGCCCTGGGAGCGAAGGCGTGCGCAGAGTGTTCTGGAGCAAGGAGTATTACGAGCGACTGGAGAGTGAACGGAGAGTGCTTGGTGCGAGACTGAGTGAGTGAGTGGACCAGTGGGGGGGTGGAGCGTGGGAGGGGTCGGGGTGTGGGTGCGAGCACTAGTCCTTGTTGTCTGCGGGTCTCCCGCCCTAGCAGCACTTCATCTCCTGCCCCCTTGTGTATGCGTGGAGTTCTCCCCCTGACCACACAACTGTCCTTGGGTGCTTTCCCCTTACCTACCACTACCTCCCTATCACGTGGTGTGTTAACCCCTGCACGACTGAGTGGAGACGCGAGTGAGAACAAGCAGGGGCAGTGCCCCCTTGGGGGGCTTATAGAAGGGCTGCACACACAGCTTGCGACGTGCCTCACCCCTGTGATGATACGGTCCCTTTCCTTAATAGGATATTGGCCACACCGAGACCTGAGGGGTACTTTTTCCACGTGCAAGTCTGTGTGCACCGTTCTCCCCCGGGAGTATCGTTCAACGCAAGTGCAGAGTGTGGGATTGGCTGGGTCTGTGTTTCCCTTAAAACTCAATCCCCGTCACAGGCTTCCCAAGGCACGATAGTGTGCTGCCACTCATGTGCCCAGTTCTCGTCTACCCTGCCATATGGTAGGTTCCACAGTGGGGCTTTAAGTGGCACGTGATAGCTCCATGTGGCTATGTCACAGCCGGTGTGGGATAGTGGATGGACCAGAGGAGGGAGTGGGGCAGGGATATATGCCTGCTCATGAACATGCCTTGGCCCGCCACAGGGCATGGTGGGATGGCTAATGGTGGCCCAGGCACCCAGCTGCCCCATGGGGGACCCCCAACCATCTGTCTTTCTCGCCATACTGGCCCCGAAGCATGGTAGCAACGATTGCCAACCACAGGGTGCTCTGACATGAATCCTGCCGCAGCTCATGTGGAAGTACCCCTTGTCTCTGAGCATGCTTATAGACCTAGAGGTCAGAGTCCCAACAATGTCAATAGAAGTTTAGGCTCAGTGTGAAACACAGTATTGTTTTTCACTGTTATGGGATTAATATAAGTATTCTTAACCAGTAACTATTCATACATGATAAACATGAACAGAGACTGCAGATATTTAGGCCCTTTTTAGATGAGACACACCCATACATGCCCAGGCAGCGATCGACATGGGCATGCATGGGTGAGTCCCATGTGTAGAGTGGCAGCGGCAGTGGCCTGTGGGTGGACATGTGTGCATGCTCCCATAAAACACCCACCTCCACCCATAACCCATGCTATGGAGATGTGAGCCCGCCCACCTTCACCTATGCACAGAACAACTGGTGACGACACTCATTGCTCCATGCGTGGGGACGTTTGGGATGGGTTTGTGTCCATGTGCACTTGCCCCACTCCCACCAGCCCCGTACTGGTGCACACACTGACCCACCCCCCTCTCCAGTGTGGGCCATTTAAAAAGGGCCCTAGTCTGTAGTACTGCAACAGTTATTAGTTCACTTCATATGCGCTCTTTAACAGGATCAGAGCCTCCACTGATTGGTGTGCTAATAAACTGTAAATAAGCTATTCCATTGATTTGCTTTATTGGTGAAGTTTGCTTCATTCCTACATTTGTTGAATGTTATCTTGTGAACAGTTTCTTCAACTTGTTTAATGGATCATTATACTACTATGGAGATCTGTGGATGCAGAATGACTGAATCTACTGTTATAAGTTTAATTTACTTACAGTAAAGTTCCCAGCTTTTCAATCTCTGATTTGTTTCTTATGATAAATTATTTAGTTCAAGTAAATCATTGATACCATTCATGCCTGAAATCAAGGCATCAACTACACACGGCTCTTACAGCACCACAATAAATCACCATATCAGCTGGATAAATATCTACTAATGATCTGATATGCAAAGTTGGCAGGTCATTCATATAGATTAGAAATAAAAACTGGGCCAGGTGAAAGTTCATAAAGCTCTAGTCATTAGTAGTACTTAGAGGATCAAACTGTACAGTATTTTGTCTACATAAAGTTAAGCAACTGTGGTACTCTCTATCATGCTTATATGTGAAAGTCAGCAAATTTAACCTTTGTAGTGCGCTAAATTCAGCAGTAATGACTATTTGTTATTCTGTATTTTCTGGTTGGTTAAAGGCATACTTTGTTTAGATCTTGTTGGGCGGCTGGGTGAGATTGGACATAACTGCTAAAACTAGTGACTCCCATAAGAGTGGTTGAGAAAGATAAATCTCTATCAAGGCACTGTGGCTAAGATTTTTGGAGACATAGTGTTACTCAAGTTTCCTCCTTGTTAGGGGTTAGATACCAATCAGTAGGTTACCACTGGATATCTAACATCTAACCCAAAGGCTTCACATACTACAAAAGTCATTTGGTCTGATCCCATTCCCTTTGCATGGCACATGCATGGATCCCACACAGAAGTTGCACGTACCCCCATTATCATGGGATTGTGCTGTGCAGATCTATGTAGGCCCCATTTTCACAGCATGTTGAGGGGGGCGGGGGTGGGATTGTAGCCACTGGCATGTAACCATAAGCAGGGACCTGTGCTCATTTTCATAACTCATGAATTCAATAAGTGACATAGCAAGGCTGTGGTGTGCCTGGGCTCACATCCCCAAGGGCAAGTAGAGTGGCCAGATATGTCAATTTTAGAGGACCCTTATGCCCTGCAACCTGTATTTCTCTTAAGGATTCTCTAAAATTGGCATATCTGGCCACCCTAAGGGGAGGGGAGCAGGGTCACCAGGATGAGGTACAGTACTTACCCATGAAGGCAGCACTGGTCCCAGCACTCTCCTGTCTACTTTGGAGTGGCAGTAACCCTGCCAAAAAAGAATTCTTAAGAGTGGCAGGTGGTGGGATCATTAAACACACACACCCCCTAAAAAAAACCACTTTCTTCTTGGCAGCACCCTCTTTGCAAACTGCCTAAGTACTGCTAGGGGATTTTCAGAGTTGGCAGGGGCAGTGGGGTGGTTTCCCACCCTCCCCCCTGAAAGTTTCCTAGCAGCATATGGTTGCTTTCAGAGGACCCCCTTGAAGTCCAAGGCCTGGGCTAAATGAACCCCTTAGTCTTATGGTAGATACAGCCCTTAATCCACAGAGTCTCTCCTGAAACAATCATAGCTATCTTCGTCACTAACACAACACGTGATCTAGTCCTAAAGCCAATATGAGTTAGGTATTTAAATGTCATTTCAGAGTTTGTTAATCTTATTCCCATATGCAAAGACAAAGATATGGAATAAAAACTACCTACCAAATCCTTGATTTCCCTCCCCCTTTTGTGTGTATTTCTCAGTAGATGAGCTCCATAGAAATCAATAGAATTCTGCTACTTTACACCAGCTGAAGGTCTGTCCACTAATAGCAACATTAAGGGTGCAGGTTAACCTATTAGGCAGGTTGACCTATTAGGTTAACATAGGCTGGCCTAGTCTGTAATGTATTGCTGAGGGACCTGAACAACATCCAAAGCCCCAGCTCACAGATGGGCTCATGTAGTTTTTAACTGATAACTACAAAACGGTGGACAAGAATGTTCCAGCCTTTTTGTCCATCAATTAATATTGTTTTGCTTACAAACCCTGCTATAGTTACAGCAAGCAGTGTATAAGATTAATAGTTTTACTCTATTTGCTGATTGACCATGCCTGAGCACCAAGCTTTTCAATTCTACTTCGTAATTGGTCTTTCCTCTTCCCCCAACTCCTGTATTTCCAGAATGCCATCCCTACTTTTAAAATTGTGCTTGATTGAAAACAAAGAGAGAAGCCACCTGATTCCTTTCTCCAATGTGATACTTCAAAGCTCACTCTCACCATCAAACTCATTGCTGCTTTGGTACACTGTTGCATTCTGCCACTTTTTAACCCCTTGTCCTGAGATTATACAAATAGGCAAATCATTCCCTTATTTTCTTCATGCTACACTTAATTGAGAATTAACTGTAAAATAGGAAAAGAGCCAAGTTTCCAGACTGGTTCACTCTGTTCCTCCTTCCCTGTCTCCCCTCCCCCTGTCTTTAGATTGTAAGCTCTTGGGCAGGGACTGTGTCTATCTTATTCTTTGTAAAGCGCCAGGTACATTGTTGATGCTATATAAAATATAATAATAATAATAATAAATTAATAATTAATAAATAATAAATTACTGCAAATATTTGAATATTTTATCAAATTCTGAAAGAACTGAGAGAAATTTAGTCTCTTGTAAGTATACATCTGTTGGATGCCCCTAGCAGGCAAACTGAATTCCCACCACACTACCCTTGAGGTTTCAGTCAGAAAAGGGCTAAAAACCAGCCAATATTCTGTGATTTGTGGGGGGATTCCAGTCTAGGCTACAGAGCAACCCTGGTCATGCCTCAAGGAGGTAACGTGCAGCTGTGTTTACTTAGCCTCAATATATAATGAAAGCAGGCAGCAGTCTCAGAGAGGAGACAGACAATGGGGTTGTGCTGATTGGAAGTCAATGTAGAGTGTGCTTGGAATGCACAAGCATAGCTTGTGTGCTTTGTTTTGTAGTTATTTTAGCTCAGTGCATTAAAAAGAGTGCAGCTGGAGACTTTTGCCAAATGAATATTGATTTGGATTTCTGTAGCAGAACCCCTGCAAGAAAACCCAAACCAGACAAGGTGAGGTTTTGTTCAATCCTGAATCCCCTATGGATTCTTCCTCTCTTGCTGTTCTGCACCTGGCCCTCTGACCAACTACAGCTCTGATTTTTATTCAAGTGGTCTCCTAAAAAATTCCCTTTGAATATGGGCAAAATTCTTTTTCTCAGATCCACATATTGGATTTCATCTTCAGTGTTCTCTACACACTTACATAAAACTATAGGCACGCCTCCTGATTCTATACATCTGTACTAGAGGAGAAAAATGTGAACAAGAGAAAAGTAGAGTTGTCTGAAGAATAACAGTACTACTTATCTTTCAGCTTTTTGTAAAAATAGTCTCCTTTTAGCTATATTTGCTAAATCACAAAATTTACTCAAGAGGAACGGTTCTGGTGAGAACTATTGAATTCTAGCAATTATAGTGATCAACTTGATGTTTATCCACATTGAGTGTAATCTTACTCCCATTAGAGTCAATGGGAATTTAGCCAATGACCTCAGATTAGAGCTAGATTACATCTACTAGGTCAAATTTTCAAAACAACTAAGTGACTTCCATTAGAATTTAGGCACTTAAATAATAGATTCCTAAAACTGGAGAGTTGGCCAGGACTTCAAACATTATCCAGTCCAAACCCCTGCATTAAGGCAGGATACTCTATACCTAAAGCATCCCTGAGAGATACTGTCCAGTCTTTTCTTGAAAATTTCCTGGGATGGAGATTTCACAACCTTTGCAGGGTGCTCACTCTGATCTCGAACTGTTCTAATAGTTAGAAAGTTTTTTCCTAATATTTAATCTAAACCTGTCTCCTGGTAGTTTAAATCCATTGCTTCTTGTCCTTCCCTTAATGACAATGGAGAAGAAATGCATATAAATGTTCTCCACTCTTATGGCATCCTTTTAGATATCATCAGTTATTCAAATTTTAATTTTAAATAAATCTTAAATGTGTGGCTAAGTCTCCTTTGAATGACAGTCCAGTAGCTACTCTGGAGTTATCCTTGATTATCAGTAGTATAAAAAGGAGAAGAATCGAGCCCACTGTTAAGAACATACCATAAGAAGTGGCATACTGGATCAGACCCATGGTCCATCAAGCCCAGTATTCTGTCTCAGACAGTGGCCAGATATAATAACTTGAGAGAAGTACAAGTACAGGTCATGGAGGTGATATCCATTCTTCAAACCCAGTATTTCAGAAAGGGGAATGGTAGAAAAGAATCCATGGGTTAGGTGAGGCCTCAGGTGAAGCACATTTTGTGTTTTTAAATGAACTTCTTGAATTTAAAAGTGAGTCTAGGTGGTAGGATCCTGCATCTTGGACAGTTGAGGATAATAGGTTAAAAATATAATCTTCAAATATCACTTTATAATATTCCTGTTCCCCATTTTAACATACTGTAGTGTATGAGGCAGCTGGGTGTATTTAAGATTACCAGCATGTTGCTTTAATTATGTTCTCTTTCGTTAATAGCTTTGAGAATTTTATTTTATTAAAGAGCTTTTGCTCACCAGGCAGGTTTTGCTAAGCTCCTGCAGCGCTACTTCACAGCAGATACCAATGTCGCAACAATCCCTAGGGGATTCACGGATGCGTCTACACTACCTCCCCTCCCACGGAGATTTGCAGTATTATAGCTTAGTGCTTATATTTAAGTTTTGTTCCCAGTGTAAAATGTAGAGCTCTATACTACTCAGCATTACTGTACATCAATTCATGGTCAGCTGGGCTATTTTTCAGATGAAATAGCTTTAATTCTAATGTAAAAAAACAAACAAACCACTGAATCCAAGAAGATATAATTCAGAGTAAATTTAAGCTTCAAATATATTTTTCATATAACTAATTATCATTAATATTTTGGTGATCTTGTCCTAGTGCTACAGTTCTCAGTTATCAAGTCGTAATAAACTTAAAAGCTATCCAAATTCATGAAAGACGATCCTTGATGTTGCACATCAGTGTGCAACAAAGATAGATGGGATCATTTATCTCTATTTCCATAACAGCGCTAGGCTCAGCTGAGGTCAGAGATTGCACAGAACTTGGTCATTTACAGCTTCTGTTCACATCAATTCAATCCATCCTAACCACAGTCAGATGCCAGTTATCATTCTTTCATACTTTTTACCTTTCAGATTTCAACTTCTTTTCTTTTTTTTCTTCCCTTTTTTAACTTCATCTAAATACAAGTATCCTGATAATATCATCCAGTATAGCACATTAAGTCAAACTGATAGCCACGTTTGCTATTTTACTTCATTATATACGTTAAAATGGTTAAATAACAAAGAGGACATTCTTTTACTCCAAAGTTACTGGTCCAGGCTGAAAAATGTAGACGTTTTTCTGAGGTGTATAAGTGTTAGATGACCTTACAGTGCCGCCGAGTAGAGGGTGGGGAACCTTATGCCTCTTGCAGGTCATTCTGAGAATTAATACAAACTCTACATGCCAAAAGGAGTTGGGGGCAGGGGCTCTCAATGGGGAAGGATGGGAAAGGAAAGGCAGGGTTCAGATCCTGGATCTGTGTCATGGATTTATGTGCTAGGGATAGGCGAACGCAGTTCGGAAGTTTGGAGTTCGGCCCGAACTAAGCCTGTTCGGACGACCAAACCCGAATCTGAACCTGAACTGGCCAAACCGAACTAGATCCGAACATCGAAATGACCGAACAGTTCGGATCATGTTCAGGTGAGTTCATGTGGCAAAAAAAGTGTCACTGGAAGGTCAAACGTGACAGGGAGGGTGAGTCAGGGGAGGAGCAGACTTCCAGGCACCAGGGGTGGAGAGAATTGGAGTAGCAGTCAGCCTGCCCAATCACCATCCCTTTTCGCCTCAGACCACTGTCTTGGCAGTCTGCGATTGGCCACGGGCTAGGCTGCACGGAGCCAATGGGGCTTGCGGTGAGGCGGGGGCAGCAAGAAACAACCCCCTTCCCAACACCTTCTGAGCTAGTCACTGTTCCTGAACAGCAGGCTTTTCAGAAGGCTCCCTCTCTCCCAGCAGTTTTTGTTCCTTCCTATTCCTAATCCACTGCCATCCTCCTCTTATTTCACCCATCCAACCCATCTACCTCCATATTCTCATTTATTTAGCTTAGATAGATTTAGTTGGGTTTTTTTGTTTTTATCCCTCCCTGTGTTCAATCTTCCTTCCTTCCTCCCTCCCCTCTCCATTGAATCCTTTTCCCTCTCCCTCTTATTCCATCCCTGATTCTCTTCCCCTGTTTTAAATTTTGGATTTATTTAGAGTAGGAATATTATTAGATTGATTTTCATTTTAGTTTTGTTACCCCTCCCTGTGTTCTTTGTGTTTCCCCCTGTGTAATATTTGATAGATAGATAGATATACATAGTAGTTACCTTAGTTATAGAGATAGATAGAGATACAGTGTGTTTGTAGGACAAGGCCTTTGTAGTTAATTATTAGGATATTCCATTTAGTTCAATAGGTTTTAGAATAGTTAATAGATGTTAGATTTAATGTACAGATAGATATATTTAAAAAAAGAAACAGCCACTCCAGCCCCAGGACCCACCATCAGGGTTCTCGGACCAAGTTACAGGCAGGGAGGGCTGTGGCCAATATATATAGAGAAGCTACCACTCTAGCCCCAGGACTCACCGTCATGGGTCTGGGGCCATCATTCCTTGCACTGAGAGACTTTATTAAACCGCATCAAAAAATAGCCACACAGCTGCACAACCCTCCATCAGGGTTCTGGGGCCAAGTTAGAGGCAGGGAGGTCTGTGGCCAATACCTAGAAGCTGCCACCTTAGCCCCAGGACCCACCGTCATGGGTCTGGGGGCATCATTCCTCGCACCGAGATACTTTGTTCAACCACCCCAAGAAACAGTCACTCCAGCCCCAGGACCTGCCATCAGGGTTCTGGAGCCAAGTTACTGGCAGGGTGGGCTGTGGCCAAAACCTAGAAGCTGCCACTCCAGCTCCAGGACCCACCATCAGGGTTCTGGGGCCTGTCATTCCACTCACAGAGAGTCTTATTTCTATCCACTGTCTATCCATCTTTCTATCCACTGTGTCTAGAAGCTGCCACTCTAGCCCCAGGACCCACCATCAGGCTTCTGAGAACATCATTCCAGTCACTGGGGGCTGCATTCCATTCCACTGCATCCAGAAGCTCGGTGCCCACATGCCAGCCTGCACCTCCCAAAAAGCCTACTCCTCCGCACCCACCCGCGGATGCCCGCTGAAACTGCTGTAAATTATTAAAAGCCCCTCCGACCACCAGATCCCCCCGCCTGGTGTCCGCTGCCAAGGAGCCTGTCTCTCTTTCTCTCTGTCACACCCACCCACAACAAACACAAACCCTGCACCTCCCGAGGGGGCCTGTCTGCTAGTTGAGACCCTGCTGCTGGCTGGCACAGCACATCTTTGGGTTAATAACTATGCTACATGGGGTGACAGGTGCTGCTGGTAGGGATCAACAAGCTGTATGAGATTCTGCCACCTTCCAGCCAGAACTTCAGCACATAGGGATAAAAGATTGGAGGTCAAACAAAGCTTGTAACAATAAATATAACAAATTTAATTAAAACTATTTTTATAACAATAACACAGCAACAACAACAAGAACAATAACATTTTAAAAAACAAAAGCAAACATGTAAAGGAAACGTATAAAGTAAACAAAGAGTCTCTGGGCCTGTCCCCCGGGAATTGGGGGAAAGAAAACACCCATTGGGGTGCATCACAGGGCTGAGGGATGGCCACCCGGGACTCATCTAGTTCGAATCCGTGGCCCACGTCAAACTTCACGGCCTCTGCCACATCCGTATGCCACCTGGAGACGGCCTGGTGGTACATTTTCAAGCAGTTCAGCTCAGCGGAGACATATTAGCCATATGCCTCCACCTTCTGCCGCTCGACCTGGACCGCCTGCAATTGTTCTCAAAGGTGGCAGAGGACTCCTGGATCTCCTTCACATAGTTCCGGGTGGGTTGCTGCACTTTTCCCCGAAGGGCCTTGGCCTCTGTGTCCTCCCTGGGCTGGGGGGTCTCCATGTCGGGGCTGGAGGAGGGGGAAGGGCTTATATGCCACCGTTTGCACGTTGCCTTCCCCCCCTTCTTCTGGCATTGAGACTCCATGGCTGCCACTCGAGACTCCTCATCAATGTCACCCTGAGGCCTCACTCTGATACCATGGATCTTCTCAATGTGAGTGATGAGCCCCAATATGGTCCCCTCCCTCTGCCGGCAGGAAACTTTTTTGAAGACCTAAAAAGAGCAGAAAAAGATAGGAACATAAGAAGTGCCATACTGTGTCAGACCAATGGTCTGTCAAGCCCTGCCTGCATTCTGTCTCCACAAGTGGGTGGACTGGGTGGCCAATCTCTCTCTGCAGGGGACTTCCATTCCTAACAGGTCATAGGGCAATTCATTCCATATTGTTCCAGTCCCCGTGCCTTACCTTGCATGTGGCGACTCTGTCGTCCTTGTCAAAATACCTCCAGACATCCGATGTTGACTGCTGGATGTCTGGGGGTGTCACTGGCAAACGTGGCCTAGGGGTCCTCCTTGCCCTGGCAGTAGCAGCAGAGCTGGGACCGGCATCTGATTCCTCTCAGAAATGGGAACACACCAAAGTAATATCATGCATTTATGATGATGATGCCTCTAGTCCTCCCTCCTTGGGATGCTAGGGATCGCAACTAGAAAGCACGTGCAAATCCTGCCCTCCTCCCTGAGGTGCTAAGAGATGCTAGGGATTGCAACTAGAAAGGAGGCCCTGACTGGAACGTGCAAATTCCGCCCTCCTCCCTGGGGTGCTAGGGGATGCTAGGGATTGCAACTAGAAAGGCCCTGGCTGGCACGTGCAAATTCCGCCCTCCTCCCTGGGGTGCTAGGGGATGCTAGGGATTGCAACTAGAAAGGCCCTGGCTGGCACATGCAATTCCTGTCCCCCTCCCTGGGGTGAAAGGGGATGCTAGGGATTGCAACTAGAAAGGAGGCCCTGGCTGGCACATGCAAATCCCGCCCTCCACCCTTGGGTGCTAGGGGATGCTAAGTAAAAAAAAAGGTTACAAACCTGGTGGCAGCACCTCCTGAGGATTGCTCCTCATCCGAGAAACTGGTCACCACCACAGTAGGTGTACTACGTGGCGGGGCAGCAACTTCCTCCTTCTTCCCGACTACAAAGTTGACCCCCAGCCGGGGAAGCATCACGGCAGACTTCTTCATTTAAAAAAAAAAAAAATTAATTTGAAAATCACACACACAAAACACACAGTCACCCACAACACACAACACCCACCAACCACAAAAACTACAACAGCACACCCAAACACAAACCAAACACCAACACAGCCAAACACACACTCACTCACCACACAGCTCCACACGCACACGAATTTCCGGTTTCCGGCTTGTCCTCTCACGATACTGGTTTCTGAACAGCTGAACCCAAACCGAATGGCCGAACCAGGCGACCACACTGAATGGCTGAACTGAATGTGGCCGAACCGAACGGCCGAACCCGAACCATAACCTGTTCGCCCATCCCTATTATCTGCTATCCTTGCATGCAAGCACTAGCCTTCTTTGAGCTTACTTTTCAAGTACTTCAAGATAGGGATTAAAAAGAAACCAAATCAAAAACAGACATGAGGCAGATTTGGCTTATGCCCTAAAAGTGCCCCACCCCTGTTGCAGAGATCCCCAAACTGCTCATCAGAGGGACCCTAAGTGTGGGTCATACTTTCTGCAGATGGTGTCACAATTCTGGTTTCATATGCATTGCATGTTTTTTGGTGTTTTCAGACAGGAAGGTGGCCTGATTTACTCCACTTTACCCTGCTTTAACCCATGGGCCACTGTCACATTAGTTCCTGCGACCCAGATGCTTGTACAGGATAGTAGGGATGTGCAAACAGGACGGAGTTTGGACGTTCGGACATTCGTCTGTTCGGACTAAAAACTTAGTCCGAACACCCGCTCTCTGGGGATACTCGTTGGTGGGCAGGACAAGAGACACTTGGCCACTTTGGACAGGGCCAGACACATGTTGGTCTTGCTAGCACAGTAGGCCAAATGATCAATGCTGGGATCGATGTACGGCTCCTCCTCCAGGTAGGTCTCAACTGCTGCTGAGGTACTGTTGTACTCCCTCGCGTAGCTCTGCTTGGGCAACACCTCCACCACTGCCCTCAGCCACACTGCCTGCCTTGCTGTGCACAGGCCCATGCTCCCCAGAGTGGCCTGCACATATGAGCTGCTGCTTGCAATAGGGGTGCTGCTGATGCTCAGCTTGCTGCTGGTGCTGCTACTGCTAGGGCTGACCCTGCCGCTGAAAGCAGTGACTGCTCCCACTCCCACCATCTGCCGTGCCACGCTGCCCTTGACCCTAGGGTCCAGTATGGTTGCTAAAACATATTCCTTCCTCTGCAGGAGCTCATAGAACCGCGCCTTCAGCCCTGCCTTCAGCTGCCGCACCAGGTCAACTGCCTCATCCACCAGCTTCCTGCACTGAGGGCCACAATCCCACCCCTGGAGAATTTCCTCCAGTCTCCTAAGGAGACTCTGGACCAGAGGGGTCACATGGCTGATGGTGGCAGTGGAGGAGCTGATGGTCTCCCTCATGGCCAGGAAAGGTCTGAGCATGAAGACCGTGTGAACCAGTATCTCCCAATATGCCCCATTGTACCCTGGAGGTGCCCCACTATCCATAACCAGTTGAACCTGATACAAGGCAGCTTTCTACTCAAGAAGCTGCTTGAGCATCAGGAAGGTCGAATTCCACTGGATTGACACATCCTGCACCAGCTGGTGCACTAGGGAGCCTGGCTCAGCCTGCTTCACCCGGAGGAGGTCACTGCCCTTCACGCTCTGGTTAATGAAACTGGCCAGCTTCCTTCCAGGCTCAATCAGGGAGCTAAGGGTGTCTGCCCAAATCCCCTTCTCCCCCAAGCCCAGAGCATCCCTGACTGCCATGTGAAGGTTGTGTGTGGCGCAAGGGATGCTGGTGAAGCCCCCCTCATGGACTGCCTGCAATATGTTGACCACATTGTCTGTCACCATGCACCCTGTGGTAAAGGCACATCTGGCATGACCCACTTTCTCACCATGACGGTCAGGGCTGCCTCGATGTTTTGAGACATGTGGGGGTCATCTATTACTTCTTCCTGAAGCAAGGCCCACCTATACCCTGCTTCGTGACCCCTTCTGCCACTCTCAAATGCTGCCTCTGGGCCCTGCCACCAGTGCACTGTCACTGCCAGGTAGGTGTGCTGCGCGTTCTTCCTTGACCACAGGTTGGTGGTGAAGTGGATGGTGGTACCACCAGCCCTTGCCAGCTGCTCCCTCACCTGCTCATTTAAAGCCTGGTACAAGGCTGACACCACCTGCCAACTCAGGGTAGTGCATGAGGGCAGCTTAAACTGGGGGTCCAGGAAGCCAATCAGGCACCTAAACCCCATGTCCCCAACCACTGAGAAGGGCTGCCCATCCAGTGCGATCTTTTCCATCAACATGCGTGTGGCTTTCAGTTGAAAGCCAGGCCACCCTCCACGTCCTGCAGCTACCGATGGACTTGGTAGCTTCTCCCACCCCAGCTCTTCCATGGTGCACTGGCGCTGTTGCTGTTGCTGATGCTGCTGCTGCTGCTGCTCTCCCCTTGCATCGATACTGCTCCTGCTGCTAGATGAAGCTGTTAGGGCAGGACACTTGTCCACTGATGGAAACGGGAACCTGTTTGTGTCCACTGCCCCTGCCTGTCCACTTAGCAGAACAGCGCCGTGGCATCCCTTCAGGTGCCACACTATGGCAGTTGTAAGGACCTGGTAAGGTTGGTAAGGACCTGCCCATGCTTCACCACCTTCTTGCACAAACTGCACTTCACCTCCCTAGGATCACCCGCCTGCACCAATTTAAAATGCACCCAGACGGAGGGTTTTTGCTCCCTTCTGCCTTCTGACCCGCACCAGGTGATGTACTGCTGACAGCGCTGCTGGGAGGGGCAGAACATGGTGGACACACAACTCTGGGAGGAGGGACAGCCATTGCCTCAGCACCAGACATCATCTTCACAGGACTAGTGTCTGCCTCACTGTCCCCAATCAGAATGATCTCCCACGAAGGGGAATACTGGGAACCTGAGGCTGATGGACTGCCCACCATGCTGCTGCCACTCTCCTTGTTCCACCTTTACCTCCTCCTGCTGCTGCTGCTGCTGCTGCTCTTCCTGCTGCCATTTCCCGGGGATTGGGCCCTGCCTCTAGCAGCCGGTGTGGGATCCACCAACCCTTGACTGCTGGGGATCGCATCAATAATGGGGGACACTCGTGGCCTGTGATTAAGATCTGACCCCAAAGCACCTGCACCTGCTCCTGCAGCTGCAGCAGAGAAAACCGCAGCCTCCTGGAGTACCGGTCTTCCAGTGTCCTGCATGGCAGTGGAGGATGCTGGCAGGAGGCACTGCCAAACCACACCCCTAGTGCCACTACTGGGAGCCTCTGAAGCCTGTCTCCCAAAATCAGGCCTGTGCAGTTTGGGGTATGGTGATGGGCTAGGGCTGCTGCTGATGCCTGCCACTTTGCTGGCATGGCCCCTGCCACCTCTGCCATATGCCCCATTGTCTGCCTTATGGGCAGAAGACCCACTTCTCCTACTTCCCTTCGCCATTTCTCCCACCCAAAGAATACACAGGAAGATTTAATATATTTTTTATTTATTTATTCAAATGTGGAATCTAATATTATATATATCTACACTAACTCTAACTGCTATTAACTAGTCTAAAACCTATGGGACAAAATGGAATATTATTTAATATCTCCAAAGGCCTAGTCCTACATCCACATTATAAAATATTAAAACTGAATCACTATGCACTATCTCTATCTATCTCTATAACTAAGCTAACTCCTACATCTATCTATCTATCTATCTATCTATCTATCTATCTATCTCCACACACACACGGATGGGGGGGCAGGAGACACAGACAGCTCACAACAAAAAACACAGGGAGGGGTACAAAACTGAAATGAAATCTAAATCAATCTAATCCTACTCTAAATAAATCCAAAAACAGTAAAAAGGGAATCAGGGATGGAGTATATACAGGGAGGAGGGGAAGGATTCAATGGAGGGTAGGGAGAAAGAACACAGGGAGGGGTAAAATAAAAATAATACCTAAATCTATCTAATCTAATCTAAATAAATGAAACTATGGAGGTAAATGTGTAGAAATGGGTGAAATAGGAGGAGGATGGCAATGGATTGGGAGGTACACAAACTGCTGGGAGAGGGAGACTTCTGAAAACGCCTGCTGACAGGATCAGTGGCTAGCTCAGAATGAATTGGAAGGGTGGGAAAGGCAATTATTATTATTATTATTATTATTATTATTAACAAACATTTATATAGCGCCAGCAGTGTACCTGGCACTTTACAAAGTAATAAAATAGACACGGTCCCTGCCCCTAGGGCTTACAATCTGAGAGACAGGAGCTGGGGGAGAGACTTAGGAAGGGGAACAGAGGGAGAGACAAGGGGTCTAACATTCATGAAGATGCGAGGTCTCAAGTGCACGTACTTGGCTTGGTTACGATGAGAATGACAGCAGGCAGGTCCATGTTGCAAGGATAAGGGTAAACCGATCGTAGGTATAGGAATAGTGGCTCAGCAGGATAAAGAGTCAGACAGAGCAGAGCGAAAGAGGTGAGTTTTAAGGAGAGATTCGAAGGTATGAAGGGAGGGGGCAAGGCGGATGTGGACAGGGAGGGAGTTCCAGGCATGGGGGGCAGCAAGTGAGAAGGGACGAAGGCTTTTTTTACTTGCTGCGCCCACCTTACCACAAGCCCCATTGGCTCTGTGCAGCCTAGCCCGTGGCCAATTGCAGACTGCCAAGCCAGTGATCTGAGGAAAAGAGGGATGGTGATTGGGCAGGCTGGCTGCTAGTCCAAGCCTCTCCACCCCTGGCACCAGGAAGTCTGCTCCTCGGCTGCACCCCCTCTCCCTGGGCCTGCCAGCCAGTTGTTTCTCGCCCAAATGCGGCCGAACTGTTCAGGGCTTTGGGCGTTTGTTTTGAATGTTCAGTTTGGCTGTCTGAACTGGCTGAGATTGGGCCGAACACTGAACGGCCGAACCGTGTTCGCACATCTCTACAGGATAGATCCTGGCTGTGTTGGTGTCTAGAATGGGTTGTGACTCAGAAAAGTCTCTGAGCCGCAGCCTGTGCTAGCAGCCAACATGACCAGGATCCAGCTACTTAATCGGGTGTAAAGCAGGCTATCACATTTGAAAGCCCACTTTTCCTAACCTGGTGCAGAATTCCCACGACGTCTGGATGGTTAGCTGCCCATCAGAGTGGGGGGAAGGCTGCTGGACGCAGCACGAGAGTGAGGACAGGTGGCCGCATGTTTGTGCATCTTCCTACCCTCCATGGCAGCCCAGCCCCGGTCAAGTCAGTTCAGGGTCAAGACCGGTTCAGGTTGTGTTGGCAGCCTAACTCCAGACTGGGTAAATCTATGGTGGGGGCTCACTGCTGTCATGTGTAAAAGCACCCATTGTTGCTTTCTTGGAGCAGTAGATCATATTATTTATCTTAAAATGGGGTCATGGAGGCAAAGAATTTGGGAATCACTGAGATAAGGCTAACTTAAGAGGTGTTGTTACAAACATGTCAAAACTAGAGCTTTTGATATGGAGGAATTTCAAGTTTGTCCAAAGTAAATGTCTCACTCTATTTGCTATTCTCATAGATAGTGAAAAGCAAGGGTCAAATTGATCCTTTCCTCCCCTGACTTTCCCTTTGTGCTCTGTAGCTGTGCTATCATGCAGGGAGCAGGGACTTGCAGCAGAGAGGACAGGAATAACATCTAGTAATTGATGCAGATGCAGTCCATCTTTGTGAGGGACAAGCCAACAAGGAAGTGGTGAAGGTTGTAAAGACAGCAGATAGTTGTGGTGAGAACAATAATCAGGGGAAATATCACTTGATGTGTGCCGACTAGCATGACCTCTGCAGTAGGATTCTTTCTAGATAGTTACAAAGGTAGTTAATACCATTTCATCTTCATTTTAACCCTTGTGCTTATGGTTAATGCCAGGGGTGTTGGAATGGGCCATAGTGCAGAAGATGGGCCCACTCATCCTACCCTCACTCCCATCACCACATGAGTTGCACACAAAATCCCCATGCATTTGTGGGGAGGTCCAGGCTTGTGGACCCTGCTGCAGCTCCACTTGGTGCACCTCTGGTAGCTATGACCCTGGCTAATGAAAATTAGAGGGTTACTATCTCTGAAATGCACTTCTGTGCACAAGCTCCTATTGACAATGGCTTGTCAATTTCTGTAAAGCCCAGAAAAGATTGAAAACAACTTTCCTATGTGGAAACCAGTCATGGAAACTGCCAGACCAGTTCAAAGATGAAATTCTGTGCCTATCTGAACTCCATTGTAAAATTATAATTTTACTATATATGTTTTACTAGCCCTTTATAGATGAGTAAAGTCTCCAAGGCCCTTCGATCCCATTTTCAAAAATTATATGCAAGTGTAGATGCTGAGGGGAAAAAACAAACAAAAAACAGCTGCAGAGAGTGAGAGTGTTTCTAAGGTATGACTTGAAGAAAATCACAAGTTGGTGATCTGAGATTTGGACTGGACTTCTGAAGATTGGGTATGACAAGGCTCTTCTTTTTCAACCACTATTGTTTTATTGTTTTATATATGCTGTAAGCCGCCCTAAGTCACCGTCAGGTGAGAGGGGCAGGGTAGCAAATGTAAAAAATAAATAAATACAAATAATAAATAAACTAGAACAAATAGTAGGAAAGGAGACAGGCTCAAAATTTATTTCTTCTCTCAGCATAGGAGAGATTACAGAGGTCTAGAGGTGCTGGAAACAATCTCACAGAGTGAAAGAGAAGATCACCTGTATACACGATTTGCTACCAGTCTCAAGGCAGAAGCTGAATCCCCTTGAAATGCATCCAAACAAGAAACATAAAGAAAAAGAGCAGGTTTTGCTCTTGTTTTAAAGAGTTCCATGTTTGGTCTCCTTGAAATGTTGGCCTTCTTTGGAGCGGTTTTCTCCTTTATTCGTTTCTCTTTTCATAGTTGATTTCCTAAATCAAACACCCTTTAAAAAAAAATCCTAACTAATATTAACTGACAATAGCGGCTAGAGGTACCCAACTTTTATTCCAGGCTTGGGTCAATACCTTGCCCTCAAGAATGTTAGAGGGGCGGGCAAAGGGAATTCCCTTCCTAGAGAGGCTATGTCCCTTCGATAATGTCACTGTGGAAACAGTGGGCCACATCTTACTGAGCTGTCACCTGTATGATAAGCCGAGAGAGGAATTTTTCTCTCCCCTCTTGGAGGAATTACCTGGTAGATCTGAATTTACCTTGCTTCACTGGTTATTGAGATCCAAGAAGGAGCATTGTTGGCTAGGGATGGGCAAACAGATCGCGGTTCGGGTTCAACCGTTCGATTCGACTGCGTTCGGTTCGTCCGTTCGGTTAGGCTGTTCGGTTCATCCATTCAGTTAGTTCTCCGAGTTCAGATTCGGTTGTTCGGTTCGGTCGTTTGGTTTGGCCGTTCGGGAAAATGTTGTTATGGGTGTTTTGTTGTTTATGTTTTTTATTGGGTTTTATATGGTTTTCTTTTGTTTTTTTATTTGTTTTTTTTGTTTTTATATGGGTATTTTTTAAAATCTAATATTATATGTATCTATCTACACTAAATCTAACTGCTATTAACTATTCTAAATGCTATGAACTAAATGCATTATCTAATAAGTACACAGGCCTATTCCTACAAACACTAAAACTAAATCACTAACGCTATCTCTATCGCTAAGCTAACTCCTACATCTATCTATCTATCTATCTATCTATCTATCTATCTATCTATCTATCCCTCCCATTCCATATCCATATCCATACATATATATGGATATATATCCATCTATCCATATATATGGATATATGTATATATGGATATATATGGGATGGGGGGGAATCACAAACAGAAGAGGAGTCTGTAGTGAAATACATACATACTCAATGAGTCTGTACAGTGAAATGCATAACACAAGGTTTCAGTTTATGGTTTAAGTTTCATTTCAGTACAAAACTGAAATGAAACTTAAAGCAATCTAAAAATCCTACTCAA
>QEPC01012525.1:34245-52549 GCA_003113815.1 Sphenodon punctatus
TAGGAAGGGGAACAGAGGGAGAGACAAGGGGTCTAACATTCATGAAGATGCGAGGTCTCAAGTGCACGTACTTGGCTTGGTTATGATGAGAATGACAGCAGGCAGGTCCATGTTGCAAGGATAAGGGTAAACCGATCGTAGTTAAGGAATAGTGGCTCAGCAGGATAAAGAGTCAGACAGAGCAGAGCGAAAGAGGTGAGTTTTAAGGAGAGATTTGAAGGTATGAAGGGAGGGGGCAAGGCAAATGTGGACAGGGAGGGAGTTCTAGGCATGGGGGGCTGATTTTTGTTAACGTTTGTTAATTTTATTTTATTATTTAGGTTAAGGAAATATGAGCCATGTATGTTTAGAATTTAACCTAGACCAAACACTATATGGTATATAGTAGCTTGGTGGTAATTGTTGATTGTTTTAGTTATTTAACTTGTTGTTTGACTGCCTTGATTATGTAAATATGGTAGCTAAACTTTTTTCTGTATTGTGGTAACGCAATGGCCTATGGCCACGCTGAATAAAGCTATTCATTCATTCATTCGTTCAACTGACAATATTATTTTTCTTATGTGTTGGAGGTACCTTTGGCTCAGATCCAGATCCCACCCTATGGAAAATAGACCAGAGATGGAACCAAGAGTTAATGCCAAAGAACACAGTTTATTGACGAGGTAGGGTACCTAGTCACTATCTAGGAAGACTCTATCCCTGGAGGCCAAAGTTAGCCCACAGAGGGAGGTCAGAGGATGGCACTCAGACCCAGGGTTTTTATACCCAGTCAAACATATTACTTTGTCATTTTCATTTCATGCATCCGAAACTCAGTCCAGTCCTAATCAGTTTGATTACATGGTGAAAGGAAAGTACAAATACATTCAAGGCTTCCCAACTCATGATATGCGTAATGAAGTTGCATTGTTGATTCAAACCCATCAGATTGTGACCTGAATCTGAAAAATACAGAAAACCCACTGTGAGTGCAATCCTGTGGTCAGCATAAGTGGGCCGCATGAGCCAGAATGTGTGTGCTCAGGCATGCATGCCTGCCACGTAAACAGAAGAGCCACACAGGGAAAAGGCACAGCTGGGGCTGATGCTAAACCTCCACACCCCACGACCCAGGGGATGGAGCAGGAACTGTGCCTGCCTCGGCTGCACCTTTGCCCCATACGGCTCTGCTGTTTGCGTGGCACACATGCATACCTGAGTGTGCATGTCCAGAGCTTCCGGCACAAGTAGGGGTCAGCGTAAGTGTCCCATAGGATTGCCCCCTGTGTCTGTAAACTGAATTGAAATGTCACTGCTATTCATTTATTGTGCAGTCCTCAATATATTTAGCTCCCACTCTAGCCCCCAACGCCAACACAAGTCTCATTCTCTTTAGGGATGGGTGAACAGAATCAAGTTCGGAAATTCGGTTTGGAAGTTCAGTTCTGTCAACCAAACTATTCGAGTTTGGTCCGAACTCCGAACTTCCAAACAAAGTTAATAAATTCAAACCCCATTGAACTAAATGGAATATTATCTTTTAGGGATGGGCGAACAGACCCGAGTTTGGAAATTTGGTTCGGTTCCAAAATCGAGTTCGGTTCGGAAGTTCGGTTCGGTCGACCAAACTGCTCGAGTTCAGTTCAAACTTCGAACTTCTGAACCGCATTCTCCCATCCCTAATTCTCTTTAGGGATGGGTGAACAGAACTGAGTTCAGAAATTCGATTCGGTTCAGTTTGGAAATTTGTTTTGGAAGTTCGGTTCGGTCGACTGAAGTATTTGAGTTTGGTTCAAACTCCGAACTTCCGAACAAAGTTCGGAAATTCAAACCCCATTGAACTAAATGGAATATTATCTTTTAGGGATGGGTGAATGGAGCCGAGTTCGGAAATTCGATTCAGTTTGGAAATTTGGTTCGGTTTGGAAGTTCGGTTCGGTCGACCGAACTGGTCGAGTTCGGTAGTCCGAACTCCAAACTTCTGAACCACATTCGCCCATCCCTAATTCTCTTCACTGGGATCTACATCAGCCCTGAGAGTCAGCACCAATTTAAAATAGTTTGTGGGTGGTTCTGACAGAAATTAATTCTGCTGCAGAAATTCATGCCTCTAAAAAGAGTCACACTGGAGAGATGAGATTTAGTTTTATACTTTAAATGATAAAAGGTTAACATGGAAATGCTTTGAGAGAATCTTCTTATTAGCACTAGCAGATGTTAGATAAAGGCTGCCACAACTGGAAGCTGTTTAATTGTATAGTTATGTATAGATAACTGTATCTATACATAAAGACCACTTTCAGACATCCCCCTCAACGCATATTCTGACTGCGGGAGGGAATGCGTAGGGATCGACTGGTCTGAAAGTCCCCCCCTCCCCCCGTGGCTCTGCCAGCAGATATGCACAGGGATGCAGATTTCGATTTCCTCCTCTGAATCTCTGTGTGTGTCTGCTGGCAAAGCCATTGGGGGGGGGGGGGGCAAGCCCAGACCAGCCAATCCCTACGCATTCCCTCCCTCAGTCAGAATATGCGTGTGCGTGCGTGGGGGGGAGGGGTGTCTGAAAGTGGCCAAAGATAGAGAATTCAGAGGCCAGTTATTTGAAACATCTAGACATTTGTTCAAGTGAATCAAGTGCCCTTGTACTTTAAATCAGTCATTAATTATACTGTTACTACACTAAGCAGATGCTAATTTTTGGATGCGTATGTATAAAGATCATGAAATTATCATTAGTGAAATATTGGACATCAATATGAAACAGTCTATTTTACTTCAACAGAAATGTGTAAAAGCACCAGAATGTTTCCCCCTCTCATGCCTATCCACCTCACAGAACGTGCACCTGTCCCTGGCAGCTCCCTCATTTTTAAGTAATTACACTTTTGCATAAATCTCATTTAATTCTGTGCTTAAACCCAATTGATAATAGGCTGAGATGAGGTGCCATTCATTTGAGAATGCTCCCAGACCACAGTACACACCCCAGCTTCTTGCCTGACTCCCCTAGATCAGCTAAACAGAAAAGAGCAGGAGGGAGGGGGCTCACAGTTCAGGCAAAGCTCTCCTGTTCTGTACTGGACGGCTAATCGCAGGGAACCAGGGATCCCCACTCATCTTTACCACAACCCCCGCCTGCATGGGAGAGGTCTGTGAGTTGAGAGAAACCAATCTGCAACTTTCCCCACCCAAACCCACCAGCAGAAACACTATTTACCTGTCCCTGCTGGAAGAGAAACCAGTCCCACAGAAAAGGATCCCACTCCAGCTGCAGAGTATTAAAAGCACCTGTGTTTATTCAGGAGGCAGTTTTAATGACAATTGTATGGTCATGACGACCTGTGAATAACCTGCTAGGAATCAATCAATCAATCAATCAATATCTTTATTATAGCTGTTTGTCACTTTAAATTTATAGTACATAAAAAAGTAAAATGCAATAACATATTTAAATAATAAATAAAATACAAAATATAATACTTAAATCCATATCAAGTACCTCTATCATGATTCATCCTTGCAGAATAGCCCTCCTCTCATGATTTGCCAAGAGAAAGTATAGTGCTACTGCTTTCATAGTTGATAAATCATCTGTGTTTAATAAACATTTATACGGGTCTGCATGTCATTTTTGTTATTACAATAACGGTAATGAAAATGGTCATTTTGCTATTGTTATTGCAAGAACTAAAATGACAAATAATAATAACAAAAATAGAAACAAAATTCCCCCCTCCACGATAGACGTGGCGGGGTTTTGGTGGCGTGCCCCCCCACCCCCGTCTGGGGAGGAAGGGGACGAGGATGGTTTAGGGCCGCTAAGTGCAGCAGCGGGAATTTGGGTGGAGGGGGGGAAAGGTAATCTAGGAACAACAAGTGCACCCGGGACTCTCGCGAGAGCTGGGACTCCCAGGCTTCTTTTTAGAATTCCTTGCTCACCCGCCTCATTGCAGTTCGGGTGACAAGCAAGGAGCCTCGCACACCCACCCACCCACCCCTTTTCTTGACACCACTCCGAGTAAAGCTGGTCACTAACTTCGGACCAGAAAGGAATTTCCCCTGAACCTAATTGGCATTTAAAGGGTAAGGGGTTTTTCGTCTTTCCCGGAGTGACACTGCTGATTTGGCCTAAGGGGCGATGGGGCAAATTGCCAGTGGTAGGCTGTAATTGTTGCACTCTTGGTGGTGGGATGGTTCAAAGGTAATTGTTTAAAAGTTGAATTAGTTAGCATAGGATGGTTATAAATATCTCCTTAAGAGATCGACATGGTCATGCATAGCTGCTCAGTGTGGCCCACGCTATGGTCAGCCCAAGGGTGAGAAACGAATGGCTGGACCTGCGGGGAGGACCATGTATCAAGCCGCGGGTAACAGTGTTCTCACCCTTGTTTAACCCCAACAAGAGGGGTAGAGGTACGAGCAACCCGGCCCGGCCCGAGGAGATTCGCCCATCGGGGCAGGGCGTAAGTTGCCAGTTGGGGAAGTTAGGCCACAGGAGGTTACCTTAGAGTTTATGCAAGGATGTAAGTAGGAAGGCCGGAGGGCCAGGAGAAGTGTCGGTAGAGTTAGTAACCTCCTGTGGCGGGCAGGGACAGTTAAGAGAAGGTAGGACCCCAGTTTAAAGGGGGAAGCGGGACAGTGGCCCCTTACCTCTTTTTATGTTTTATAAACAGTAATAAAGAATGTGGCCATTTCAGTCCCAAAATCTGTGTCCTCGTCTTCTTCTGGGGTGTGCCAACAAACAACATTTTGTTTTTGAAATAAGGGGGGGAAACTGAAAAAGATATTTCCAGCTATAACTTTTTTGTTTCTTATTCACTTCTGATGAAACTTGGGGAGCTTGTACCCGCACCAGAGAGCAATCTGTGTACCAATTTCCGAAATGATGAAATAAAGGAAACTGATTATAGAAGAAATTGCATGTTGTGATTTTAAGAAGAGCTCCATACACATCCATGGCTACAACTTCTTTATCTTCCATCCAATTTAAATGAAACATGTGATTATTATGTCCCTCAACAAGCTTAACACACCTGCCAATTTTCAGAAAGATTTGATAAATGGTCCTGATGGTATAAGACAATAACCTGAAAATACATTTCCAGCTGTAATATTTTTATATTCCATCCTGTTTGCAGGTCATTTGGCAGGAAGGAATGTAGCACATACCTTCCATGTCATCTCTACCAAACTACAGGACAATTTGATAAAGGGACCCAATTTTATAAGCAATTGAAGCTGTGTCCTTGAAGACTATTATTCAGATAAATAGCAGCACATGCAATACCAGTCAGAGGCAGGAGGAAGGGAGGATGTGGAGCAACCCAAAATACTGACAGACGCATTCACTGACTAATTACTGCATGCCTTCAGATTTACAAGACCAATCAATAGTGGCTTTGAGGTGGGCATAGGGGGTGTCCCTCAGGCGGGCATGGAAGGGACATAACTGGGACTTTGGGGATAGCATCCCAACAATCAGGAGACATAAATTTACACATCCAGGCTGGCCAATTATCATTACAATCACATCCTGCAGCCCTGTGTCAGAGGATATAAGAGAATTTCCATTGGCTCTTTCCTAAACAGATGCTTCTGACTTCCCAGTAACAAGTGGGGGAGATGTTGTTGTGGTCACACAGCACAGAATGAGTATATTTGGTTGACATTTCTTCTGGCCAATTGGCATCACAAACCGATTTTATACCACAGTGACACGTAAGAGAATCCTTGGCATAGGCTCCTTCTCTGCGTATGCTGTGCAGGCATATAAAATTGGGACCCATTATCACATCTTTCTGATATTTGGCAGAGATGATTAGGGATGGGTGAATGCGGTTCGGAAGTTCAGAGTCCAGACCGAACTCAACCAGTTCGGTCGACCGAACGGAACTTCCGAACCGAATTTTTGAACCAAACCAAATTTCTGAACTCTGCTCTGTTCACCCATCCCTAAAAGATAATATTCCATTTAGTTCAATGGGGTTTGAATTTCTGAACTTTGTTCGGAAGTTCGGAGTTCAGACCGAACCCGAATAGTTCTATCGACCGAACCAAAATTCCGAGCCAACCCGAATTTCTGAACTCAGTTCTGTTCACCCAACCCTAGAGATGATAGTGAAAGTGTGATATATAGCTGTGAAAACTTTCATGTACTGGTTGGACTACAAAGATGTTACAGTCAGACATACATTTAAAAGTTAAATGCTTATACCACCAGGACCCTTTATCCAAATCCTCCTGAAAGCTGTCAGAGATAGTAAATATGGGAAGGGGTGTAAACTTGCCTAGTGTCATCTACATTAAATTTCAGGCAAAGAAGTTACAGCTAAGAATGCATATGAAGTTTTTTTAAAAATAATATAATTCAACTACTTATAAAATTGGATTCCTTTATCCAATCTTTCTGGAATGTGGTACACTTAATGCCTTCCATTGGAGGTATACTCTTTACAGGTTTCAGCCTAATATAATGTAAAAAAGCAACGTTACAGCCAAAATTGTGTTTTCCATTGAAACCAATGGAAAGCAAAAACAAAAGCAAAAACAAAAATTTGATACTTATGAAAACGAAATTGAAAGATTTAAATAACGAAAAAGAAAAATGAAAATGACATGGGCTCCTGGTGTACACCTCTAATAAACAAGTTATCTTCTGACAGTCCGTGTAACATTGTTTCCCTTCGATTACAGGTAATATCCAAGACAGGGTACTTTCAGACGTTACGAGATCACAGTCAATCACAGGTAACCACAGTCAATTTCCCTGTGGGACCAAAGCGCCCTGAACATCTGTTTGGTGGCCGCCAGATGTTCACCATGGCCGATTCCCACATACGTTCAATTTCAACCACGTTTCCCAGGCTCCCTGTGGGACGAGCCCCGAAAGCTTGGTCAAAGTGATTCCTGGTGGGAAACAATAAAACGGAACATCTGGCTGGCAATCATGGCCCGGAATCCCTGGCGGGATTCCGGGCCGTGGTCAAAGCAAGTGGGTGCTGCAGCCGCATTGGCCACGGCGCCCGCCCGTCTCCCCAGAGGGCAGGCGGCGGGGGAGCCATGTGGCTGCACGTTGTGCTGCGTGGCCCCGCCCCCTCCCCGATTCCCCACCGGGTTCTCCCAGCACGTCTGTTCGGGTCTTTTATTGACCCTGGGGGGTGGTTGTTCTCTTCACCCCCATCGGGGATTCACTGTGGTGAATCAGGCCCGCGTAACGTCTGAAAATACCCACACTCTCAGATTCTCATAGTATGGGCAATAAAGTAGCACGTGAGCAAGTGATTCAACCTCTTCTAAGTGACAGGTACACAGCCTGTCACTATAATTTTGCTTCTGGTATCTTCCCCTAGTAATGTCAGAGTCTAGCAATTGAAATCAGGCCAATGTTAATATCTGATGTAATTAAATCCTTGAAGCTGAACTAAATAGGATTCCAAAGAAAAAGTTACCTTAGTGAGAGTATACCACAGGGCTATAGTGTTTAATCTATTTAGGTGTATTTCAGCTTCTCTATCTTGGGTGACACATAGAAATTGTCTGATAAATAAAACGTTAGCTTCAGTTGCGGGAATCTGACAATCTCAAAAACTGTGGCTGTTTCTCATGCTATTGAAGTCTATTGAAATCTATAAAGCTAAGGGCTTAGCACAACTCCTTTATGGAATAGAGGTCTGCTGTCCTTGTTATTTTTGAAGCATGGAAATTGTTCAAAATAAATTTATCAGAGGAATCTTAGGAGTTCCAGTGTCTACCCTACTTGTCAGGCTCCGTGAACAGTAAAGCTTCATAACTGTTAAAACAACCCCCCCCCCACTTCGATGCTGTATAAATCCTTGTGAGGAAGGGTAGTGTAATGGGTGACTGTTAGGCAGAATCCCTGAGAACTGCTGCCCTTTAAGTGACAATTAACACCAGCATAAAGAAAGGAGCTAGCGGAGCTGCAGACATGGGCAGGGACAGATGATAGCACCTGACCAGTGGCAACTGTGTGAGTGGGCATGGCAGGAGCCAGCCCAGGGATGGAGAAAAAGTTGAGAAAAGACTCAGGGTGTTTTTAAAATGAGACATTCATCATCATCCGCGTCAGGGAGGTCTTATCTGAATACGGGGTGCATGGGGGTGTGCACTCCTGTGACCCAGGCACTGCCCACCCAGTCCACGCATAGGGCACTCCAGGAAAATCCAGAATGCCTTATGCAGGGACAGGGTGGGCTGTGCATAGGGCCACTCTCCTATGCATTTAAAGCACTCTCCTATGCATGGTACCCATGCATCCGCCACCCCCCATATCATTCACAAACACACACACCCGCCCATCCCATCTTGTTTAAAAACATCCTCAGTGTGGAGGATCCTGTGGAGGAAGCAGGGCCTGACAGGGAGCTCTCCCTCAAGGAAATAAAGCCAGAGGACCTATTTCTGCTGGTAGATAATTATTGGGAGTAACAGAGACCGAGTATGAGAGACTGAGGGAGCTGCAAGGAAGGCAGAAAAGAGCTGGTAAACTCAGCGGGGTTGGGGGCAGAGAGCACTAGCCTAAGGGCTGGACGCGTAGAAAGTATGCCTGCCTGAGTACTAAATAGGCTGGCTTGTGCTGGGATAGAAAAGAACTGGTAAAGCCCAGAGTGACTGGGGAAGGCTACTGGTCCTTTAAGGGAAGGGATATAAGGACTAGTCCCGCCCACCTATGGGTATGTAAGATGAGGCTAGCAGAGGAGGCTTCAGTCTGCATCATCTGGGCTGCAGTAGGACCACTTTCCAGTGCTGAAGTCCTGCTGAGAGGGATAGCCATGAAGGGCCAGCTACTGGAATGCTCACCAGAAAAGACTGCTAGCCAAGGTCCTGAAAAAGGCCAGAATTGTGAGTTGAGCTGTGCCTGGAAGAACTGAAGCTAGACAGGGCTTGGGATGCTGGAGGGGTTGCATTCTTGACAGTAGTATAGAGAATATATGAACAGTGGTGGAGAACTATATATGTATGTGGACTATGGTGATGAACTGTATATATTATTATTATTATTTTATTTATTTTATGATTTATTATGATTTTATTTCATAATTTGTAACCCTTCTGTCCAATGGCAGCTTGGGGTGGCATACAGTAAATAGAAAAAACATAATATAAAAATACAATAAAAACATTAAAATGTATAAGACACATTTATAAAACAAATAAGGCCCAAATAACCCAACACCTCCGCTTCAGAAAGTAAAGAACCCCCCCCCCCGACCCTCTACTCACCTCCCTCACCAAACACCTGGCAAAACAGCCAGGTCTGCATTGTCTGCAGAAGAAGGGAAGATCTGGAGAGGTGAGGTGAACCTCCACTAGAAGGGAGTTCTACAGTTGAGGTGCGGTCACCGAGAACGCCCCCTTGAAAGTCACCACCTGGGATAACCTACCGCAGTCAGGCATCAGGTAAACACCAACAGTGCAGGGCCTGGGTCAGATAAAATGAAGAGGTAGAACTGGGTGTTATCAGCATATTGATGGTGCCCAACTTCAAACTCTCTCACTATATCACCTAAAGGCTGCATGTATACATTGAACAGTAGAGGGTACAAAATAGATCCCTGTGGAACTCCACACATGAGATCCTGGGGGGATGATGTAAAATCCCCCAGTACCACATGCTGAGTTCTTCCGGCCAGGAAGGGGTGGAACTATTCAAGAACAGTTCCGTCCACCCCAGCACGGTCCTGCAGGCGAGTCACTAACATCTCATTGTCAACTGTGTCAAAGGCCGCAGACAGATCTAACAAAATCAAAAGAGTGGACTGACCTCGTTCCAACTCCCGGCGCAGATCATCAACCAAGGCCACAAGCACAGTCTCAGTGTTATATCACAGACAAAAGCCTGACTGTGAGGGATTCAGGAAGCTGATGCAGTCTAGATGCCCCTGGAGCTGCTGGGTCACCACTCGTTCAATAACCTGACCTAAAAAGGGAAGTTTAGAGACTGGCAGATAACTAGCAAGGGAGTTGGTGTCAAGAGATTGCTTCTTGAGCAAAGGTCATACCACACCCTCCTTCAGGCACTCCATAATCTTGCCCTCCATGAGGGAGGCACTGACAACCTCTGTCAGCAATGGCCCAAACCTCTACCGACTGGCTTTCACCAGTCAGGAGGGGCAGGGATCCAGTTCGCAAGTTGTGGCCTTCACAGCCCTGAACACCTCCACTTCATCAGTGGGTGATACCTGCTGAAACTGATCCCATAAAACTGGATCAGATGGTGTATCCATAACTTTGGGTACATCTACTGCATCAAACACAGCATTGAAGTTGTTGTGGATACGAGTGATTTTTGTGTACAAAATAGTCAATAAACATGTCACAGTGGGCACTGGAAGATTCCAGTTCCAGGTGAAGAGAAGCTGGACTGATCAGCCCCTTCATTATCTGGAAAAGCTTTGCTGGATGGGACTCTGCTGATGATATGATGGTAGCAAAGAACCTCCTCTTTGGTGTCCGCATACCCACGGTATAGGTTTTTAACACAGCTCTATGCCTCAATCTGTTGACTTCAGTATGGGCATGGCACCACCATCGCTCTAACCACCTCTGCACCTGCTTCAGCTGATGCAGGTCTTCCATAAACCATGGAGCCCTGCACTGCCTATTCTCGGGGAGCAGATGCCTGGGAGCTGTCCGGTTGATGTCCTCAGCTAACAAGATGTTCCAGAAAGCAATGAGGTCATTGAGTGATCAGCCTCAGGTTGGAAGGTATATTCCCCCAGAGCATTCCAGAACCGCTCCGGTTCCAGAGGTCTCTGGGGGCAAAACAAACAAACCGGTTCTACACCCTGCCGGAAGCAGACGTATGCCAGGAGACTGGCCTGCAGGAGATAATGGTCTGTCCATGACAAGGGAACAGATGACACCTCCCCCGCTAACAGACCCCCTGCCTCAAGGGCAGTGCAAAAGACCAAATCCAGAATATGCCCCCATTGTGAATCGGGCCAGATACCACCTGAGACAGGCCCAAAGTTGCCATGGCAGCGATGAGCTTTTGCTCTGCCCCTTTAACACTGGAGTTGGCGTGAATTTTGAAATCCCATAAGACCGGCAGCCTTGGGGGATCGCAATACCACCTCCGAGACTAGATTGGCTAGAGCAAGTAGAAATGCTGTTGTACAGGAAGGTGCACGGTATATAAGCAGCATGCCCAATCTGTCTCCTTGAGCCAAATCAACCATGAGGTAAAGACCCTCTATACCGGATGCGGTTTGCACTGGGTATCTCTGATGGACAAAGTGTCCTTACTCCTTAAAAACAATGGATATACAACCCCCCACACCCAGTCCCTCTGGTCATGGTTGATGCTGCACAGAGTACCCATCTGGGACAAGATTAGTCAAAATGGGCCCCGACTCAGTGTCCAGTCAGGTCTCCATGATGCACATCATATTGGCCGCCTGGTTCAGGATCAAATTCCAGACCATAAAGGACTTATTTATGACTGACCTGGCATTTAACAGCAGGAAAATACATCCAGGGGCCCCTCCAACCTCAACCACCTCAGTACCTGGCCTAGGGGTGACTAGGACAGCCCCCCCTCTCTCACAAGGGGGCAACAGCCCCCTATCCCCCCCTTTCCCCACCCTAATCACTGCTCTCACCAGGGGGCCAAGATCGAACACCCCCTCCACTCAATAATAAATCAAACAAAAAACCAGGGGCCCCTCCAACCTCAACCACCTCAGTACCTGGCCTAGGGGTGACTAGGACAGCCCCTCCTCTCTCACAAGGGGGCAACAGCCCCCTATCCCCCCCTTTCCCCACCCTAATCACTGCTCTCACCAGGGGGCCATCACCAAACACCCCCTCCACTCAATAATAAATCAAACAAAAAACCAATCAAGTCTTACTGATTATCCATGCCTCCCATAGCTGCCATTATTTACTTCCCAGCACCCCACAACCTCCCTGCCAACCCAACAACTCCCCCCCCCCCAGTCCCTACCAAGGGCCAAGTTAGCACAGCCCTTAGGCGCACAGTCTGCAGTAGGCCGCTTATCTGTTCTCCTTGGACCAGGAAGATATAAAGCGACTGAGATTTATATAGTTGTAAAAAGACTGAGCAAGTAGTGTACGCCCAGGCAGGATACAGGCCATTGAGCTGACCTGGAGCATAAAGCATTGAGTCCCTCTCAGTTGGGACATAATGTTTTAAGTCTCTCTCTCATGGGGAATTCAGTTTCAGAGACACTCGATTGAGGGAATTAGTTCAGTCTTTATTTCATACACAGTTCCTCTGCCTCTGGACTGCCAGCCCAACCTGCACCATCTAGTCCCAGAAAGCTTTATGCTGTAGGCCCCTTTTAGACAAGCCTCTTTTCTTCATGGATTTCTCAGTCCACTCTCAGCAATCTTGCAGAGGCCCAGTTTAAACATGCCTCCTCGCACCGGAAGTTGCCCAGATACCATTGAAAACAGTTGCACTGTTTTACATCCGGATTTGTTAAACTCCGATATTTGTCAAACCCTGATATCTGCGAAGAGAATAGGTTTATCTAAAAATGTGCTGTAGGGACTTACCCTGGCCAAACCGCACCTTGCTACAATCAACCCAACATAATGATTCTCAAATTAACTACCGGACACTAACGTAAGAACATAAGAAGTAGGGCTGAAACTTGGTCTTCAGACATCTTCAGAATTCGGTGAAGATTATGGTATTTGGTTCCAAAAGGCCAAATTCTGAAGTTCTGAGGACCAAGGCAGTTATTCAGAAAACTTCTGAAACTTCAGAATTCCCTGCACATGTAGGGGGCTGGTGGACAATTAAGCTTCTTCTGGAAATGAAAATTAGTGACATATTTGGTAGGAAGGGGCTATGGGAGGGAACAGTTGAGTGATGGTAAGCCAAATGGCAAGCTTTTGATTGGCTGGCAGGGCAAAATAAAAGTGACTGCAGACATTTTGTCCATTATCTTTGGTGAATTTGGCTGTGTGCTATGCTGCTTCTGGATCTGTAAGTAATTGGCTGAGAAGAGGGAGGGGTGCCTGGCCTGGCTTGGTATGGTATGATATGGTTTGGCCTGTCCATAGGGCCAATGCTGGGGGATGGGGGTGATGTTTACCTTTAGCATGCCATGCAGTTTTTTAAAAATAATAATAATTGGGTGCCACATTGCTTCTAGTTCTTCCTGCTGCTTGGTTGGCACTTGGCACCATGAGGCCAGAGGGATCTCTCTTCCTGGCTCCATTTCCCCTTGCCATGGCAGTGGCATTGCATTGGTACTGTGGTATGGGTAACTTGAATTTCTGGCAGTGGAATGGCATTGGTATTGTACTGGTAACTTGAACAGAACAGGGAAGGGGAAATGGAGCCAGGCAGAGAGATCCCTCTGGCCTCATGGTGCCAAGTGCCAACCAAGCAGCAGGCAGAACTAGAAGCAATGTGACACCCAATTAGAACCAATACCATGCCAAGATGGTGCCCCTGGGCGGTTGTGGTGAATTTCTGGTTTCTTAGTTTTGTGGCTGCTGGGCCTGGGCTTGCTGGCTTTTGGTGGGATTTATTTCTCCATGCAGTTGCAGACTGTTTTGTGGGGTTGTGTGTGTTGTCTAGGCTGTGGCATGGCACAACAGAGCCTAAATGTAAAGTGTAACTTCTACTGTCTTGCCAGCTACTTGACACCATTAGGCCAGACTGGGATCAGTCTGCCTCACTACAATTCCCTTTGCCTGGTCTGTTCATGTTATTGGTGTCACAGTACCAATGCCATGCCAAGAGTGTGGCCCTGGCGGGGTGGGGTAGTGAATGTGTGGTTTCTTAATTTGGGGACTCCTGGGGGCTGGGCTTGCTGGCTTTTGGTGGGATTTATTTCTCAATGCAGTAGCAGATTATTTCACAGGGTTGTTGTATTCTTCTTGCATGAATGTCCCTTGCTAGCCTGCATTTTTGTGCTCTTGTTGATTGACATAATGATTAAAGTGGGTGCACTTGCTGATGATGGTGGGCTATGCTGTGGGTACATTACTGTTGGGTGTTTTTTTAATTTCTTCATGCAGTAGCACTCTTTTGGGGTTGTCTTCTGGAGCGATTGTCCCACTCTTGCTAGCCTGCTTTTCTGGGTAGTGCTTTGACTGTGGGTTCAAGCACTTTGCAACAAGTTTCCGAAGTTTTCCAACATCCAGAATTCTGAGTCCAAATTCCGAAACTTCAGAAACAGGGCCGAAGGGCTGTCAAGTACTCAGGCCAATTACTTGGAACTTCAGGTTAGGTAGGTAATCAATTTTATTTGGGCAGGCTCACGGCCATAGCCCGAACACAAACACACAATGCATAAAAATAATAAATAAAAAGAGCAGCATACTAACAGCAGTCCATACAGGTTACATTTTGGTCGATCAAAGAAAATTAAAGTCCGATCAACATAATGAATCAGACAAGGTAAATTCCAGGAAGTGTTTCCACCTGACAAAAGCAAGGGTAAAAAACCTAACAACAGAACAAATTTTCTCTTGAACTTCGGTATTTGGCCCAAGTACTTGGAAGAACTATTCAATTCGGCACTAATAAGAAGTGCTGTACTGGCTCAGACCAACGGTCCTTCGAGCCCAACTGGAAGTAGCACCAAACAGTTCACACTGGGGCAATCCATTGTTCTCTCCCAGCTCCCGACAGTAAGAGTTTACATTCCCCGAATCTACCTAGCTAATAGCTGCTAATGAACCTATCCTATAGAAACTTGTCCAACCATTTCTTAAAACCAGCTATACTACTGGCCTTGACCACCTCTTCAGCAACAAATTCCACATCTTAATTGTGCATTGAGTGAAAAAACATGTATTTTTTTTTGTTTAAAATCTGTTACCAATTAATTTCACGGGGGGTCCCTAGTTCTAGTAGTATTTGAGATGGTAAATATCAATTCCCAACCACTTATGATTTTATAAACTTGTATCATATAGGGATGGGTAAACAGATCGGGGTTCGGCCGGTCGGTTCGGTCCGGTTCGGTTCAGCCGTTCAGTTCATTCACCGCGTTCGGGTTCAGCCATTCAGTTCAGTCTGGTCCAGTTCGGTTCGGTCATTCGTAAAAAGGCTCTCTGTGTGAGGAATGATGGCCCCAGACCCAAGACGGTGGGTCCTTGGGCTAGGATTAGGGATTAGGGATAGGAAGGAACAAAAACTGCTGGGAGAGAGGAAGCCTTCTGAAACTAGGAATGGGCGAACGTGGTTCGGATGTTTGGAGTTCGGACCGGACTCCGTCTGTTCAGATGTCCGAACCAAACGTCCGAACTGAACTCTCGAATGACCGAGCAGTTCGGTTGTGTTCAGATGAGTTCGGGGGCAGGAAAAACGTCTTTTCAGGGCAAAAAAATTAATAAATTTTCGGGTTTGGTTAAGTTTCGGTTTCGATAGTGCTATTTTTGACTGTTCGGCCAAGTTCGGCCAACCCGAACTCGACTGAACCGAACCATCGAACCCTAACTCGGGGTTCAAACCAACATCCGAACATCCGAGCTGCATTCTGTTCGCCCATCCCTATCTGAAACGCCTGCTGTTCAGGAACAGTGACTAGCTCAGAAGGTGTTGGGAAGGGGGGAGGCAATCAGTTTTGTTTCTTGCTGTGCCTGCCTCACGGCAAGCTCCATTGGCTCCTTGCAGCCTAGCCTGTGACCAATTGCAGACTGCAAAGCCAGTGGGCTGAGGCAAAAAGGGATGGTGATTCGGCAGGCTGGCTGCTACTCCAAACCTCTCCACCCCTGGTGCCAGGAAGTCTGGTCCTCAACTGACTCCCCCTCTCTGTCACGTTTTGCCTTCCACTGATACATTTTTGCCACCCAAATGCGATCTGAACTGACCGAACTGTTCGGTCATTTCGACGTTTGGAATTGAGTTCGGTTTGTTCAGTTCGTGTTCGGATTCGGGTTTGGGTTCGGTCGTCCTAACAGGCCGAGTTCAGACCGAACTCCGAACTTCCGAACCGTGTTTGCCTATCCCTAGTATCATATCCTTTCTGAGCCATCTCTTCTCCAAGCTGAAGATCCCCCAATCTATCCAGCCTCTTCACAGGGGAGTTGTTCCATACCCATTATCATTTTTGTTGCCTTTCTCTGCACCTTTTCTATTTCTACTATATCTTTTTTGAGATAGGGTGACCAGAACTGCACACAATATTTGAGGTGCAGTCGCACTAAAGATTTATATAGTTGCATTATGATGTTTTCAGTTTTATTCTCTATATCTACAAATAATTTCTAAATTCTGTTTGCTTTTTTGACAGCTGTCACACACTGAGCTGAGGATTTCAATGTATTGTCTGCAATGACTCCAATGTCCTTTTCCTGAGTGGTAACTCCTAATTTACAACCCAGCATTGTGTAGATAATGTTCGGATTGTTTTTCCCTATGTGCATCACTTTGTACTTTTCGACATTGTCCCATCACCCAGTCTCGCAAGATCCCACTACAATTCTTCACAATCTGCTTGTGTTTTAATTACCTTGAAACTTTGTGTTATCTGCCAATGTGATCACTTTGCTCTTTACTTTACCTTAAACAACACCGGTTGTAGTTCAGATCCCTGGGGTACTCCACTATTTACTTCTCTCCAGTGTGAAAATTGGCCATTTAGTCTTACTCTTTGCTTCCTATCCTTTAGCCAGTTACCAATCCACAATACGACATTGCCTCCTATCCTATGACTTTTCAGTTTCCTCAAAAGTCTCTGTTAAGGAACCTTATCAAATGCTTTCTGAAAATCCAGATACACTATATCAACTGGCTCCCCTTTATCCACATGCTTGTTCACATCATAAAAAAATCCCGATAGATTAGTGAAGCACAACTTCCCTTTGCTAAGTTCACGTTGACTCTTCCCCATTAAGCTGTGTTTATCAATATTCTCAATGATTCTGTTTTTAATAATAGTTTCCACCCTTTTGTCCAGCACAGATGTCTGGTTCACCAGTCTGTAGTTTCCAGGATGACCTCTGGAGTCCTTTTTAAATATCTGCATTACATTTGCTACCCTTCCTGTACCCTCCTCGAGTACAGTAGCAGATGTTAACAATAGGTTACCAATAGTAGGTCTGGAATTTCATATTTGAGTTCCTTCAGAACTTTGGGGTTTTAAACCATCTGGTTCTGATGATTTGTTGCTATTTAGCAGGACTGAACTGAATACTACTTCAGGGTATATGGACTGATTTTCAAAGATTCGAATAGTCGAGTACTAGGAGGCAATTTGGTGTTCTTGCTGAAGCTTCGGACTTCGGAGACCGAAGCACAGAATGTCAGAAAACTTTGGAAAGTTGTTGCAAAGTTTTTGAACCCACAGCCAAAGCACTACCCAGAAAAGCAGACTAGCAAGAGTGCGACAACCCCAAAAAAGTGCTCCAGAAGACCCCCTCAAAAGTGCAACTGTATGCAGAAATAATAATATTAATAATAATAATTCATAATAAAAAAGCAACAGTAATATACCCACAGCATGGCCCACCATCAGCAGTGAGTGCACCACTTTATCATTATGCCAACCAAGCAGTGTACACAAATGCAGGCTAGCAAGGGACATGCAATCAAGAAGAATACAAAAAACCCCACAGTACAGTCTGTAAGTGCATGGAGAAATAAATCCCACCAAAAAAAGCCAGCAAGCACAGGCACTAGCAGCAGTCACAACATTAAGTAACTTGAACTGACCAAGCAAACTTGGGAAGTGGAGCCAGGCAGAGAGATCTCTTCATGGTGCCAAGTGCCAACCAAGCATCTGGCTTACCATCACTCGATTGTCCCCTCCCATGCCCCTCTCCTACCAAATATGGCACCAAGTTTCATTTGCAGAAGAAGTTCAACTGTTCACCAGCCCCCCACATGTAGAGAGGTTTCCAAAGTTTTCTGAAAAATGGCCTTGGTCCTCGGAACTTTGGAATTCGACCTTTTCAAACTGAAAATCTTAATATTAGGCAAATTCTGAAATTTTCCTAAGACTTTGTTTCAGCCCTACTATTTAGTTTGTCAATTTGCTCTAGAACCTATTCCAGAGATCTGTGATGGATTTTCCAGTTCATGACCTTAAAGATCAGTTCCAGCATGGGTATTTCCTAGCGTTGGGACCCCGGGGTAAATACCGGATACCGGATTTACCGGTTTCTGGTTCTCAAAGAACCGGATTCCTGGATTAAATCTGGTATACCGGTACCGGTTTTATTTCATTGAGTTCAATGGGGCACTGTGTCCCCATTGAAATCAATGAAATAAATACAATTAATTCCTCCCCCCTCCCCCTCCCAGGCTGCGCGGGTGGAAGGGGGGACACCCCCCACCCACCCTGCCCAGCCTGGATTTTTGTTTAAAAAAAGA
>QEPC01012525.1:76381-99484 GCA_003113815.1 Sphenodon punctatus
GGGGGGGCCCTGCCAGTGCCGGAGGCCACTGGGCGCTCCTCCTGGGGGTCCAGGGCCCCAGAGCTCATGTCTACCGGGCGGGGGGCGAGGGGAGAGGGTACCTTGGCCCTTTTCCTGCCCTGGACCACTGCGCTGACCAGGAGCCATGAGGAAACTATGGACCCCTTCATATGAAGGATGCAGTCCAGGGCATCGTAGAAGGGGGAGGTCCGGGTCCCGTGTCCGGACTGCCTATTGTTGTCCCAGATGACCTTGTACCCCCTCTTGAGTTCCTTGGCCTTGGAGCGGCACTGTGCCGCTGTGCGTTGATGCCCCACCACCTCCATGTCCCGCACTATGTCCTGGTAGTCATGCTCATTGCACTGGTTGAGGGCGAGCTTCAGCTGGTACTCCAGGGTCCCCCATATGTGGATGAAGTCCCTGGTCTCCTGGAGGTCCCACTGCCCCCCTCGGCGGTACACCTTCCTCCGGCGTCCCCATGGCTGGTCCTCCTCCTCCTCCTCCTCCTCCACTGCCTCTGCCCACGCAGGGCCGGTGTCCTCTGGGGGCTCATCCGCCCGGGCCATTTTCCATGTCTGTGGGGACAGTCGGAGGGGCGTGTTGGGTTCGGTGCAGGCTGGGCCCCCTTGCAGGGCTCCCCTGCCCCCTGCCTCCCTCCCGGTCGCCCGGGCATGCCCTGCCCCCCCGGGGTGCCCCTGTGCCCCCTGTTCCCCTCCCCTCCATTGCCCATACCCATTTCCTGGGTGCCTCCTCTGGCCCCATTCTGGCTGCTGTCCCGGGGCATTGCATGGCGCCTGCTGCTGGGGGTGTTGTTCCCGGGCCACCTGCAGGTTCAGCATGACCCCCGTGTCCCCATCCTCTTCCCTCTGTGCTCTCTCCACCTCCACCGATGCCCTTGCCACCTCCTCCACCTCCTCCTCCTCCTCCATTACCACTACTGTCGCTCTGTCGCCCGATGCTCTCTTCCGCCTCCCTCCTCGCTCCATCCCGCCACACGTGCCTGTCACTGATTTCCCTTTTAATCTCCCTCTGGTGGCTGTGTTGTTGCTGGTTGCCCGGCAGCAACACTGCGTGCATTGTCCATGGCTGGGGCTCATTTCCTTTGCTCCCGGGTGGGGATTGGCGTCCAGACTTTACTTTTCGTTGGTTCCTGGTGGGGATCTCTTTGACCATGCTTCCAGGGATATTCCCCCTGCTAGCCCCGGAAGCATGGTTGAAATTGACCCCATGTGGGTATTGAGCGTGGTGAACATCTGGTGCGCACCGAACAGACGTTCTGGGTGCTTTGGCCCCACCGCGGAATTGAGCGTGGTTCACTGTGGTTGAGCGTGATCTCGTAACGTCTGAAAATACCCGATGTTAGAAGATGTTAGAAGAAGTCATGACAGCAACATGGGGTCCTCTAGAGGTATTTCACAGTATAAACACTAGTTTCTAATATGGCTCTGTTCACCTGTTTGGATATGGTTCATTATTGATTACTTGCTGTTTAATAATAACTTATTTGCCATTTGAACATAGTTTGTTGTTTTGACTGGAATCTACTTGTTTCTTTGTATTATGTTGGTTTCTTCATCTCTCTTCAGCATAGACTTTTGAGATATATTCTCCACCCATTGAAATTGTCTTTTATTAATATTCTTGTCTTTATTCACATGGTGAACTTGTGTTAAAGTTTAATTTTGTTAATAATGTGACTTTGAATTGTCTACTTTTCAACTGTAATGGATTTCCATTGATGTTAGGTGGAGGTATCAAAATATTAATAATGTGATGACTTTAGTGGAAACTGGGTTTTAAGCTATAGCAGTCTTTAACTTGGGATCTGTTTTATTGGGCAGACAAGGACCATAGGGATTTAATTTGGCCTAGAAAGCAGTTTGCTTTTTAGTCTGACTTTTAGAATAATTGGCACAAAGGAAGAGACCTAATAACATGTTTCTTTCTTGAACCCAAAGTCTTTTTGCAAGTTTGGGTCAAAACAGTTTCTCATAACAGTAAAGGAGTTGAAAACCTGTTTTCAACTCATGATGAAGCAATAATATTGATAATAGAGAAACACCACCACCACCACAAAAAAGTGTTTTTGTTTTAATGTTTCAATCATATTTAAAATGCTAAAATAGATTTAATTTTTAAGCTGAATAAGGGTTTTTAAGGCTGTTAAATTGGAGTAGTATTAATCAACATATTTCCCAATGTAAATTCCAAATTGTTTCAAGATATTTTAATAAAATAATTTTGTATAGATTAGGAAATCAAGGGGAGAAATTAAAGACTAATTAGTGACTTTAGTGAATTTGACTTCAAATTATACCTAAATACACCATTCAGAGAAATAAGTAATAACTAATTTAGACAAATTTAGTGAATTTGGCTTCAAATTATACCTAAATACAGCATTCAGAGGAATAAGTAATTGTTCCTTTAAATTGTGTCTTAATGAGAAAATGTCTTATAATTCAGTGTTGCTCTAGAAATTTCTTTCTAAAGTGAGTAGAACCAAGGCAGATATAGGGTATTTTCAGATGTTGCAAGATCACAGTTAATCCCCGTCAATACCCATATGGGGTCAAAGCACCCTGAACGTCTGTTAGGCGGCTGCCAGATGTTCACCACAGTCAATTCCCACATGGGGTCAATTTCAACCTGCTTCTGGGGCTCCCCGCCGGACAATTCCCGGAAGCGTGATCAAAGAAATCCCCAGCGCGAACCAGTAAAAAGTAACGTTTGGCCGGTGACCACGACCCGGAATCCCCGGCAGGATTCCGGGCCGTGGTCAAATCGGGCAGCCGCCTGTCTCCCAGAGGCCGGGCGGCGGGGGAGTGGGGGGGGGCAGGGCTGTATGGCCACACTATGTGCCGTGCAGCCCCGCCCCTTCCCCGATTCCCTGCATCGATCAGCCAGCATGTCTGTTGGCCATGCCGGCGTGATCTCGGCGGGGAATCTCAGGGTTGTTTCCATGACGGGGCGAAGACGCCCCGTCACGCCTGAAAACACCCATAGTATCTGTTCTTCAACAGCTTCCTGAAAAGAATCCTTGTATGAAATTATGTATAATTAATAGAATTTAATAAAACTTCAGTGAAGCTAAGAGACTCCATTGGGTTTCACAGAGCGCTATTGAGCTAATAGACTATTGAAGTGGGACAAAGATCAAGACTGGTAAAAGGTTACCATCGTCTTGGTTCATAGAAGTAAGGAGGGGTTCAGTCAAAATAACCAAGGAGAAGATACGGCTGTGGAAATATGGAAACCAAAAACATCTTTCTTTAGCATCATCACTTGGCAAGAGGCAAACTTCATTCTGACTAAGAACATAAGAACATAAGAAGTGCCATACTGGGTCAGACCAATGGTCCATCAGGTCCAGCATCCAATCATGGGGGCCTGGGAGAAGCACTCAACTGGTCACCATGCTATCCATTCCCTATGGGTCATCCCCAGTCTCCTGACAGTAAAGGGTTTTGTTTCCCAGTCCTATCTTCCAGAAACTTTTCCAAACCTCTTTTAAACTCAGCTATACTCCTGGTCTTGATCACCTCCTCTGGTAGTAAATTCCACAACCTAATTGTATGCTGAGTGAAAAAATACTTTCTTTTGTTTGTTTTTACTCTGCCACCTGTGAGTTTCATGGGGTGTCCCATAGTTTTAGTACTAGTTGAGAGGGTAAATAAGTTTACAAGTTTCACACCACTCATGATTTTATAGACCTCTATCATATCTCCTTTCAGCCATCTCTTTTCCAAGCTGAAGAACCCCAACCTATCAAACCTCTCCTCATACGGGTGCTGTTCCATACCCTGGATCATTTTTGTTGCCCTTCTCTGTACCTTTTCTAGTGCCGCTATGTCTTCTTTGAGATGGGGTGACCAGAACTGCACACAATATTCAAGGTGCGGTCGCACCGTCGATTTGTTTACAGGCATTATGACATCTTCAGTTTTATTCTCTATTCCCTTGCGAATAATTCCGAACATTCTATTTGCTTTTTCGACTACTGAGGCACACTGGGCTGAGGATTTCAGTGTATTATCCACAATCACTCTCAGATCCTTTTCCTGAGTGGTAACTCCTAGCTTAGTACCCAGCATTGTGTACTCAGAATTTGGATTATTTTCCACAATGTGCATCACTTTCCACTTGTCCGCCTTAAATCTCATCTGCTATTTTCATGTCCAGGCACCCAGTCTTGTAAGATCTTGCTGCAGCTCCTCACAGTCTGCTCGTGTTCTGACTACTCTGAATAACTTGGTGTCATCTGCAAATTTGATCACCTAACTCTTAACATCTTTTTCCAGATCAATGAATCCATTGAAAAGAACTGGTCCCAGTACAGATCCTTGGGGCACACCACTTGTTACATCCCTCTTGTTAGATCTTGGAGCTTGAATGGAGGGTTTTCGCTTAAAATGGGGGAAATGTCAATAGAACCCAAGGAACAACTTTAAGTTGTTGTGGAACCCAGGAACATCCATGTGAGCCTTTTATAAGTGAAACTGGTCATGGGAAACCAGCTATATCTGCCTAGTCTGCCTAGTTTGACAGTGGGTGAAAACACACATGCACCTTAACTCCGCTTTAGCACCACTTTAATTAAATTTATTTATTCATTTAATTTAAATTTATACCCCACCCTTCCCCAAAGGCTCAGGGCAACTTATAACAACAATAAACACTAAATAAAAAATAATAAAAATACAAAGCAATGCACTCAAATCCCCTAAAAACCCCTACCCTCATCCGCCCAAAACTCTACTCATCCAACCCCTACCCAGTGTGCCAAAAGCCCTGCCAAAAGGAAAGGACTTACATTTACCTCCAGAATATACTCAGTCTCAGGCTCTGTCAAACCTCCAAGTGAAGGGAGTTCCATAGTCCTGGGGCAGCAACCAAGAACATCTCTCTGTAGACCCTAGTCATACGGACCAAAATTGACTGGTGGTACCCACAAGTGGGCACTCCTGGTCAACTGCAGGGGTCACAGTGGAGCATGGAAGGAGAGGTGGTATTTCAAATATATGGTGCCAAAGCTGGTTAGGGCTTTAAAGGTCCAAACCAGCACCTTGAATTTTGCCCAGAAAGCTATAGGAAGCCAGTGCAGACTATAGAGCACCGGTGTAATGTGCTCACGGTGACCCACCCCTGAAAGAAGCAGGGTTGCCGCATTCTGCACCAGCTGTAGCTTCTGATCAGTCACCAAGGGCAGCCTCATGTAGAGCGCATTGCAGTAGGGTGCCTTAACATTTCTTATGCATGTTTCAGGGCAGCATAAGGTGCCAATACAGTCCTGCAACATGCATAAGAAATATTAAGTGGGGTAAAAGCAGTGTTGAAGTGGAGTTACGTGCATGTCTATTTTCACCCAAGGCAACCACATTCTTCCTCATGGTAACATAGGAAACCCTCTGCTGCATCTCAGTACAAGATCCTTTTTAGAATAAGACTTCTATGCTTTATGACTTAGATGAATTCTTTGTTCACATTACATTTTCTAAAAAAAATAAAACAACAACAGCCAAACAAAAAATAACCATATATTTAATGCTACTCACATATAATTTTTTCATAATGTCTTTAACACATCAACATAATTCAGTGTTAGGCTATTCTTGAAAGAATATAGATTTAGTGTTATTGATCCCCAAGCTATGTAGGTCAGACAACAGCTCTGAGGTTATTATTATTAATTAATTATTATTATTATAAGCATTTGTATGACACCAGCTATGTACCTGGCGCTTTACAGAACAATAAGATAGACACGGTCCCTGCCTACGGCTTACAATCTAATAGGCATGGAGGGGGGAGACAAGGAGAGGGGACATAGGGAGAGACAAAGGATAAATAACATTCAAGTGGAAGCAAAGTCTCAGGTGCACATGCTTGGCTTGGTTGTGGTTTGGCAGGAGTCTGTGAGGAGGGCAGACAGTAAATATTGAAAGAAAGTTTCTAACAGGCATCAGGAAAGGCAACGAGGAACAGTTGGGTTTTGAGGAGGGATTTGAAGGTGCAGAGGGAGGGGGCAAGGTGGATGTGGGGAGGGAGGGAGTTCCAGGCATGGGGGGCAGCAAGGGAGAAGGGACAAAGATGGTATGGGGAGCTGGGGAGACGAGGGCGAGTGAGGGAGGGGATAGAGGAGGAGTGGAGAGTGCATGCAGGAGTGTGTAAGGAGACTAGAACTGAGAAGTAAGGGGGAGCCAGGTTGTGAAGGGATTTGTAAGTGAAGACCAGGAGTTTGTGAAGGATGCATTTGGGAAGGGGGAGCTAGTGAAGCGTGGAGAGGAGAGGCTGTACATGGTCGAAGTGACGGGCTGAGTGGATGGCTAAGTTGTAAAACCTGGTTGTTCACCCAGGCCTTTGGGGACGGTGGGAGGGTGAGTTAGTGGGTTTTTATCTCCCCTTACCCTTATTTATTTTTTTATTGTGATGCCTCAGTCCTGTTTTAATTGTAGTATTTTTGAATGTTTTAATTGTTTTTAGATGTATTTTATATTTGTGTTTGTTTTTTCTGGTTTGTAAGCCACCCCGAGCTGTTTTAGGAGGGGCGGGGTAGAAATTTGATTAAATAAAATAAAATAATAAATTATCCTAGCAGTGGAGTTTTGGATGGAGATAAGGAGGGACAGGTGAGAGCAGGGGAGGCCAGTAAGGAGGAGGTTGCAGTAGTCAAGGCGAGAGATGACCATGGCATGAACAACAGTTTTGGCAGAGGAGACAGAAAGAAAGGGGTGAATCCGAACAATGTTGTGGAGGGCAAAGCAACAGGACTTGGAATGGTACCATTTACTTGGTCTACTGATTGCTTTTAAAAGGTGTTTAATATTTCGCATGTCCTGGTAGTGTTTGTAGTAGGGTGCTTAACCCTTTGACAATACCCACTCTCCCCTGTCTAGTTTTTCCATGGAGGTCTCAAAATCAGACATGATGACCTAGGAAGCTCCAAAAATTTGCCTGATGTCATTAGTAAATATAAATATTATATATGAATGGTCTTCCGAGTGACTTCAACCCTCAACATGTGGAAGACGGTATTAAGGGTATGCAGAAGGCCCATGATTAGTTTTCATTTCTGTTTACAAAAAAACACTTTATTTTCAGTAGTGGTGGTGATTCATAAAGAACTCTACCTTTTGGGGGGGGTTTTAATTAGAAATTGTATTTTTTTTAAAAATCACTGACTGTATACAGAATGGCCCCAATGGCTATTTTGTGCATGCACAGTGATTTAAAAAATAAATAAATACTTTTAATAAAATAAAATGAAAAAATGAAAACAAACGAATGAAATCAAGCAAATGTCATTTGGTTACCTTAGTTACAAAAATGAATGGGACGCCATTCATTTACATAATTAATTAAAACAGTACAAATCACACACCCCTAGTAAGTATACAATATTTATATTTACTCCCCATCATCCCTCATAACCAAGTTTTTCTTCAGACTCTTCCTCAGAGTCAGCCGTTACAGCCATTACTGTCTTCAGTAGCCAGCCCCATGGTATGGCGGTGTGTTATTTAATGTGTATGCTTTACGACAGGGGTGGGGAACCTCAGGCCCCGGGGTCAAATGCGGCCCGTGGCAAGTTTTTATGTGGCCCCTTTCCACTTCCTGGATCTGGCCCTTGGATCCAGTCCTTACCTCCAATCATTGAAAAACTGAGCTCAACGGAAGGGAGCAGAGATGAGGTCATGCAAACAAGGAGGGGATAGTTCCATGGCACAGATCCATGATCTGGGCCCTCCTTTCCTTGAGTGCATCCCTTAAGTACTCCTGCCCCAACTTCTGTGTGGCCCTTGGAGCTTGTGCAAGCTTTCAAAGTGGCCCCTGGGAGGGAAAAGCTTCCCCACCCCTACTTTACAATATGTTCTGATAGCAAGTGTTTTGTCAGAAGGCTCATGATTTGTTTTCATTTCTGTTTACAAAAAAACTTTATTTTCGGTGGTGGTGGACCAAAGGGGTCATTTCAGAGTGGTCAATAGACACTTTGGTCTTCTCTGTCACAAAATTCCAAAAATTATATTGTACTCAAATGGTTAAGAAAGTCTATTAGCTAGCATTAGTCAAACAGAATGCAGTCAGTACTATTGTACTTTCTTGTAAGCTACCCTAATGATCCTACAGTTCTTGAAAAATGCTTCAGCAACTCATTACAGTGATTAAGCTACAGCCATTTATTACACTTTTTTTTTTTATCTATCCTAATCTTTGCTGAATAGTCTGTAAACAGCTTGTGCTTCTGCTAAAATAGCTCAGCTACTGCAAGAAAACAAATGATTTCCAGGGAAAATGCAATTGTTTCACACAAGTGCTCACAATATTTTCTTGTTTTAGAGGGGAAATTTGATAGCACTCTGTTTTTCCATCACTTGTGAAGTCTCTGAACTGAACTTCTGAGAACTTCCAGAACTTTAATGAAAAAATATTCATTTATGCAGGAAGCTTAAAAAGCTGTGGATTCGTTTCTTTTAACATAAATCAATGTGTGTAACCTGGGTTTCACAGTTCTTTGCTTCAATAATGCTCAGCAGCAAACATGAAGGGGCATCAGATTTGTGTGGGACGTAGATTACTTTTGGACTAAAACAAGTGTGTCTCTTGAAATAATAAACATTTGAGAGAGATTCTTGCAAATTAAATGGAGCATATTTCAAATGTCATAATTTATAGTACAAATGGTATAAGTTATTTTCCAATTTCCATGAGTAACAACTTTCATATAAAGCACTTATTAAACTGCTTTGAGAACCTGAATTTTATGCTACCAAATTCAGGGTGTTGGTTTTTTTAGTTACAAGCTGTTCTTTATATATAATTTAGCTTCCATCTGAAGAAATGAATTTCTTAACAAGAAAGTACTGCAGTCATTAATCTACTATAATTAAAAACTAGTTTCCCTTAAAAGCTACTGAGTTGGTTAAGGTGACTTACATAATCTGAAATGAACTAAAGGATTTTTAACTCTTCTACAATAGACTAAAGTTAGGATGATATAGATTGCATGGAACTGATAATTTGGGATGAGTCCCAACCCCACCCCATGGTCTGCTCCCTCTGCTCCTCCTCCCCAGCTGCATAGACATCTAGGCAGATACTGGGCTGGGGTAAACGGGGGGGGGGTGTGTGTGTTGTGCAGAAATCAGATATCAACCTGGATAACCATTTTTGCTTTAGCAATGGACATCCCTTATTACAGATCTACCCAGCGCAAAGAACATAATCGACATTTGTGTGTGTGTGTGTGTGCTGTGCCTGCCCAGCTGCATAGACATCTAGGCAGATACTGGGCTGGGGTAAACGGGGGGGGGGGGTGTGTGTTGTGCAGAAATCAGATATCAACCTGGATAACCATTTTTGCTTTAGCAATGGACATCCCTTATTACAGATCTACCCAGCGCAAAGAACATAATCGACATTTGTTGTTTCAGACTCGTTGCAGCTCCATAGTGTCCTGTAATTTTGATCTAGCAACCCTACTTTTCTTTGAGCAGCCTGCAGCAGACTATTTCAGTCCATTCAATTTTGTAGGTTCTTGCAGTTTTCCAAATTATTAGTATAAATCTGACCTTCTCACTGATTGCAATGCTTGTCATCCAGCTCTGGCCTATTACAATAATAATAAACACTTTATTGCGTGGTCTTCGACCATTGCAGTAATATATACCAAACATTGAAAGGAATATATGTACCATGCAGATAATACGCGAACAGGGTACAAACAAGTATATAACATTACAGCAAAGTACAAGGTTGGAGCACCAGCCATGTATCTTTATGTCATTATATCTGTCTGCAATTTTACTAACAATAATTCACAAAGGTTCAATATGGGCCCGACTTACACCCGACAATAAGGGCAGGTGCACAACAGCCCATTAACAACACAGACTGGGCACATCCTTACACCATTGTCCCAACATACAAGAAGAGCCCCCGGACCACTGCAGAACAGTGCCTTAACTAAAGGAAAAGGGGAGCAAACTCCAAAAAAGATTTTCTGAGATGGACAGCTTGAAGGAGGTATGTGGCAATATTCTTAATGGACTCGAAGTCCGAGGTAGTAAGTATCAGGGACAGAAGTGCATGGTCAGATCTGCCCGGATACTTTTCTATATTTGCCTGCAAATACACCTGCCTGGGTTTGTCATATAAATGGCAGTACAGGACTATATGGGCCACTTTCTTGGCGGAGAGATTGTCATAGGGGTACAGTAGCTCGGAAAAGGGAATACCATGAGCCCGACCCTCAAAGACAGTTGAGGGAAGCGCATTGAAGCGGGCAGAGCAAATTAATTGTTGGCCTTGCCTGAGATAGGAATCATAAGATAATCCGCGGCTTGCCCCGGATCTGGTACCCAAGTCAAATAATCCCGCATATGGGGTGACAGCCTGAGTTTACCCAGCTCGCACTGCCTGCCCATATCCTCCACCCGCAACATCACCTCTTTCCTACGTGCAGCCAGAAGCTTATGCTGCAGGTACTGTGGGGAGAGTCCCATCCCTCTTAACTGCTCCCCTACCCTTGTTAACCACTGACTGTGACAGGAGTCCTCTCTAGTGTCCCTCAGGAGTTGAGAACCATGATCAAAGGTGAGTTTTAACCAAAATTTCAGAGCTGATACATTGGCAGCTTGGGACCTTTCTTTTTGGCCCAGTTCCAGCTGAATAGCCACTAAGGGGGTGCCCCTTGGGGCCCCCACCAGCTTCTGCAAAAACCCAGACTGTATTTTGTCAATTACCTGAGACTGAAAACAGGCCCATATCTCAGCCCCATATAAGACTTGGGATCTGATCTTGCTGGCATGCACTTGAAGTGCCGCCACAACCACAGATCTCCCTCATCTGATAAAGAGCCAGTTGATAGATTGAGCTGAGCCTTTCGCCACTCTAAGAGTCCTAGTAACATGATCCCGCCAGCCTCCGGACCTATGAAACAGGATGCCCAAATAGCGAAATGCCGAGACCTGCTGGATAGAATTTCCCTCAACAAGACAGGGATAACTTTTCAATTTGGCAGAGAAAACCAAAATCTTTGACTTGTCATAATTGATGGTTAATTGGTTCTCCTGAAAAAATGCCACAAAGGTCCGCAACTGATGGGAGAGACCAACATGCATCTGAGAAAGAAGTGCGACATTGTCGGCATAGCGAAAACAGCCGATGGGCCGCGCAGCCAATTTTGGGGGGAAGAAACGTGGGTTGGCCATTGTCAGGATCCGCCCCCAGAGCTTGCCGTGTCGCCAGCCACCCCGACAACAAGCTCCGTGACAGGAGCACCTGACAATAGACCCGGCGCTTGGACAACAGAACCCACACACCTTGACAGCCCCGGAAGCGACGGCCGCCCAGCAACAACCACAACAAGCCCCTCCGCTCCCAGATGCTCCGCAGAGCGCAGGGGCGGGGCTCCCAGCACGCCGTCGCTCAGCGCGGCTCCAGGCGCATCAGGGGGGCATGGCCTGTGCTTTAAACGCCAGCGCTGCTTGGGACACAGCACTGGTGATCTGTTAGACTGGCCCCCCCTGTGACTGAGAAGGAGAAATTCGAGTTGGTGCTTGTGCGAACTTGCTTGCTTCCCCTTCCCTTTTCCTGGACGCTTGTGCGACATGCTTCGGAGGGTGAGTGCTGGAGAGTGAGAGCCTGTCCCCTCCTCCTTCCCTTCCTTTATACGGCTAAGTGTGTTGCATGTGGATTGCTGGGGCAGAAAGGGAGTGAGTCAGCCTCCCCCTCCTCGGGGTCCCCTGCCCCCTTCCCCTCCTGTCAGGGTCTGGCTTCCCCCCATCCCTCTGCCCCTGGAACCTTGCCACTGGATTCCCACACTGTGTGCACTTCCTTCCCTTTTCCTGTGGACTGTCTGAGGAGTGTCTGCAAGGTGGGAGGTAGGAGAGGAGGAGTGCGCACAGCACAGGTGATCCGGTGCCCTATGATGAGATAGGCCTAATCCCTTGCAGATTTCAAGGGCCAACTACTATCCTGATGGGCAAAAGTTCACCTGTGAGCATTCCCAGGGAGCCCGGTGGAGGACTTTCCCCCCCAGGGAGCGTAGGAGGCAAATGGGCAAGTGTCAAAACTCTTTTGAATCCTTACCCCAAATGACCCCCTCCCCTGACAGTATCACCGGCACACTAGCCTTCTAGATTGAGAAGGAGTTCCCCCCTCTAGAGATGGATATAGGCAGCCAGTTAGAGGAATTGGTGCGGACTGTACAGTCACTGGCCATGGAGATGCGAGACGTCAAGGCTAAACAGGTGCAACTCGAACAAGCTATACAAAGCACCCTGGCAGTGGCAGCCCAAGCCGCTCCGGCAGCTCCACCTCTAGGCCAGTCCCTAAACCCTGGACCCTGAGGGGCAGGAGTTGCTGTACCTCGGGAACCCAAAGGACTGAGGATTGAAAAATTCCTCGGGGATCGAAAGGCTTACCAGGGATTTAGAGCACTATGTGATCTAACCTTTTCGGTCCAACCTGTGACCTATCCCACCGACGATTTAAAGGTTGCGTTTGTGATTAGAAATTTAGGAGGAATAGCGCTGGATTGGGCAACCTCCTTATTAAAAAGCAAGAGCCCATTATTGACCAACTATGCAAATTTCCTTAAAGAGTTTGCGACCCTCTTTGATCACCCTCATTGGGAGCGGGATGCCCAAACCCAAATCATGGCCATGAGGCAAGGAAAAAGTGGGGTCCTAGAGTATACTACCCACTTTCAGAAATTATCCCTTGATTTGCATTGGCCTGAGGACGTACTCAAAGTCCTGATCCACCGAGGACTAAATGAGGACTTAAAGGACCAGCTCGCCTTCACCTCTCTGCCAGAGACCTGGGGAGAACTGGCTACCTTGACTCTGCAAATCAAGGAACGCCTGATGGAGAGGCGACAGGAGCGGCGACAGGGAGCTTGCCCGTTTTTTCCTCGGTCCCCTTTTGGGGCAACATCAGGAGGAGGAGCCCCCAAGATGGGAGACGTAGAACCGATGCAACTGGGGGCAGCCCGAGGGCCGCTAACACAAGAAGAACGAGAGAGACGGCGGAGATCTCATGCATGATTTTACTGTGGGGACCCTACCCACTTTATCCATTCCTGCCTGGCCCTAGGGGGGCAACCCAAGCAGTCGGGAAACGCCGGTGGCCGAGGCACCCAGGGAAACCACCGGCCATGACCGTTAATTCCCTGACATTACTGGTAAAGTGTTCCCACTTCTGGGTGCCCCTGACAATTCTCCTGTCACCCCAGCGTTCTCTTATTGCCTGGACCCTCCTCGACTCGGGGGCTTCGAGTAACTTCATGGACCTGACCTTAGTGGCCACATATGGAATCGCTACCAACCCTAAGCCCCTGCCGGAGCCAGTACACACCATCGACGGATCCCCCCCGGCCTCAGGGCCCATCACCGCCCAGACCAAGTCGCTGCGATGTGCTATTGGTGCTCATCATGAGCTTTTAGCATTTGATGTGGGATGTACGCCCTTGTTCCCTGTGGTATTGGGGCTCCCCTGGCTACGCAAATATGACCCTCAAATAGGGTGGGCCCAAACTCAAATTCAACTGAACTCCGAGCACTGCCAGCTCCAGTGCCTCCAGGCCCCCCCAAACCAATTTCTCACAGCCACCACTCCAACCTCTGCAGATCAAATGGTTGTAGCACTTGCCGTCAAGTACCAAGCCTTCTGAGATGTTTTTGATGAACAATCCGCTTCCACCCTACCGCCGCACTGGCCTTATGATTGCCCCATTGAATTACAGCCAGGGGCGGAGCCTCCATTCTTGCAAATCTATGCGCTATCTGCACCCAAACTAGAAACCCTTCAGCACTACCTCGATGAGGCCCTATGTAAAGGGTTCATTCGACATTCTTGTTCCCCTGCGGGGGCTCCGATATTTTTTGTGCCGAAGAAAGATGGAGGACTTCATCCCTGTGTGGTCTATCGGGGGCTCAACAGTGTGACGGTCAAGAACACCCGGTATCCCCTTCCATTAATTCCGGAGTTGCTCAACCGGCTGCAAGGAGCTAGGGTCTTTAACAAACTCGACCTTCGAGGGGCTTATAACCTCCTCCAGCTGCACCAGGGGGACGAGTGGAAGACAGCATTCCGCACACGCTATGGACATTTTGAATACCTAGTAATGCTGTTTGGACTGGCCAATGCTCTGGCCGCCATCCAGCATTTTATAAATGACATCTTTCGAGACCTCCTGGATATCTTCATGATTGCGTACCTTGACGACATTCTAATTTACTCAACCACGCTGAAACAACATATTCTCCATGTTCAACGCATCCTCCAATGGCTTCGCACGCACCAGCTTTTCTGCAAATTGGAAAAATGTGCCTTCCACCTTACTTCAGTGGCCTTTTTGGGGTTCATTATCTCCCCAACAGGGGTCGAGATGGATCCAGGTAAGGTGGAAGCTACTCACTGCTGGCCTCCTCGCAAGGCGGTAAAACCCCTCCAGCGGTTCTTAGGAAGCGTTAATTACCGCCAATATATCCCGCACTACGCCGAGTTAACTACCCCATTAACGCAACTCTTGAAGAAGCATCAGGAATTTGTTGGGGTTCAGAGCAACAACACAGCTTCACTCGTCTGAAACAAGCCTTCATGTCTGCCCCCTTGCTCCGGCATCCCGATTTCGACAAACCCTTTCAAGTAGGTGCGGATGCCTCCAATCGATCCGTGGAGGCAGTACTCTTACAACCCCCTGACACCGAAGGCCCCGGACTACCCCAGCCCAGAGGACCGTTCATGGGAACCAGCCACTCACGTGTCCGCACCCCGTCTTACTCACCTCTTCCACTGTCATCACCCTGAGAAACCTGGACCTTCGTGGACCCTTGGGCGGGGGGCTCGTTGGGGGGTACTGTCAGGATCCGCCCCCAGACCTTGCCGTGCCGCCGGCTGCCCCAACAACAAGCTCCAGGACAGGAGCACCTGACAATAGACCCGGTGATCGGACAGGAGAACCCATGCACCTTGACAGTCCCGGAAGCGACGGCCACCCAGCAACAACCACAACAAGCCCTTCCACTCCCGGATACTCCGCAGAGCACAGGGGCGGGGCTCCCAGCACGCCGTCGCTCAGCGTGGCTCCAGGCGTGTCAGGGGGGCATGGCCTGTGCTTTAAATGCCGGCGCTGCTTGGGACACAGCGCTGGTGATCTGTTAGACTGGCCCCCCCTGTGACTGAGAAGGAGAAATTCAAGTTGGTGCTTGTGCGAACTTGTTTGCTTCCCCTTCCCTTTTCCTGGACGCTTGTGCAACGTGCTTCGGAGGGTGAGTGCTGGAGAGTGAGAGCCTGCCCCCCCTCCTTCCCTTCCTTTATACGGCTAAGTGTGCTGCATGCGGATTGCTGGGGCAGAAAGGGAGTGAGTCAGCCTCCCCCTTCTCGGGGTCCCCTGCCCCCTTCCCCTCCTGTCAGGGTCTGGCTTCCCCCATCCCTCTGCCCCTGTAACCTTGCCCCTGGATTCCCCCACTGTGTGCACTTCCTTCCCTTTTCCTGTGGACTGTCTGAGGAGTGTCTGCAAGGTAGGAGGTAGGAGAGGAGGAGTGCACAGCACAGGTGATCCGGTGCCCTATGATGAGATAGGCCTAATCCCTTGCAGATTTCAAGGGCCAACTACTATCCTGATGGGCAAAAGTTCACCTGTGAGCATTCCCAGGGAGCCCGGTGGAGGACTTTTCCCCCCAGGGAGCATAGGAGAGAGCTTGTGGGCAACCGTCATCCCCCTTTTGAATCCTTACCCCAAATTACCCCCTCCCTGTGACAGCCATAGCAGGAATCACTTAATCTATGAAGTAAGTAAAAAGGACCGGAGCCAAGACACACCCTTGCCTAACTCCCAATGAGGTGGAAACTGGGGGGGGGGGGGTAATGTGCCGTTGTTGATCCACTTTTACTGGAAGAGAAGAGTGGGCATGAAGTGAGCGGATCAAGGCCAAAAGACGTTTGTCTATAGAGGAGAGCTGCAACTTGCTCCACAGGACAGCCCGATCCACTGAGTCGAAAGCTGCCCTAAGGTCTAGGAAGGCAACAAACAAGGCTCCATTCCGTGCCCTGTATTTACTAGTAAGATGGTGCAAGATGTAACATTGTTCGATGGTTGAGCGGCCCTGCTGAAATCCCGCTTGCTCCGGTGATAGAGCTTGGGTCTGAGTCATCCAATCGGATAATTTCCCTAGCATTTCTCTGGCCTATTTGAGTTTGGAGCCATACTTTCCCATAATTTCTCTGGCCTATTTGAGTTTGGATCATGACAGTATATATAAAAACAATGACCTTATGCACACCCCTACAGTGCTCCTCTTGCCTGCCTCTTGCTGCTGTCCGAATGTGTCTCTCACACAGACACATCTCTTGCCCCCCCTGGGGTGATCTCTGTAATCTGGTGCCCTGCCACTAGTGGTGTCCATGCCATTTTTATTATTAAAATAATGATCATTTTTATTTTCATTATTGCAATAACGAAAATGACAACTGAGAATAACGACAATGATAATGAAAATGACAACCGAGAATATTGATAATAATATCGATAAATGATAACAAGAAACAAAAATCAAATCATATTGCGCTAACAAAAATGACAATCAATAATAATGACAGCAATAAAGAAAATGACAATGTCGTTATTGTCAGATTTTGGAGGGAAAATGTGGGGAGGGGAGGAGGGAGCAGACATCTCAGGGCCTTAAACAGGGTTGACCTCTTGAACTGTGCCTGTGTTGAGAGGGGCAAGCAGCTCATTAGTATCTGATGGATGTATTGCTGGCCAATGAGCAGTGCAAGCAGACCCCAGCAATCTCATGGCACTCTGTGATTGCTCAATGCCTGCTGCCTCCCACAAGCAATCAGGGGAGCTATGGTGGAGGGCACTGCAACCCTTTATAATGGGAGGGCCAGGCTTTTTCTCTCTGTTCTGTGAGAGCTTTGCTTGTCAGGTTGTGTTTACAGAACTTTGGTGCTTGCACATAAAAAAAACCCATCCCTAGCCCTCATTGTATTATTTATTTATTTATTAGGTATTACCACCAATACCTTTCCTTCTTCATACCCTAAATTTTAACTTCTTCCCCCTGTACATTATATATAAATAGGTAGTATAGATTAGATATGGATATATATTATAGACATAAAGATTAGATTAGAATAGTTATATAAATAGTAGATTAGATAGACAGTTTTCCTTCCCTTCCCCCATCTCCCTTAGATTTAGATAAATATTAGTTCTGCATGGGAATCAATAACAATATCAATACCAAAAATAAAATCTTGCTTGAAACAGTACCGATATCGATACTGATAATGAAAATGATACCAATATCGATACTGATAATGAAAATGATACCGATAACAATAACAAAAATGACATTTTTGAATAACGAAAAGAAAAACAAAAAATGAAAACAACATGGGGACCTGGTGCACACCCCTACCTGCCACACTGTGGGGTGCCTGCCTATGCCAAAGTCAGTGCCTGATGCTCCTCTACCCTTCTGCTGCTGCTGATACTGCCATTCTGTGTGATGATTGTGTGTGTCTCGCTCTCATATCTTTTCCCCTCCTAGGGCATTCTCTGCAAGATGAAGCCTAACATACTTTGGACAGGCTGTCTCCTTTGCCAGTCCCTGCTGCTTCTCAGTGCCTGCCTGCTGCCTGCCAGTCTTTGTCTGATATTCTGCATTCTGGGGGCATTCTGAAGCCTTGTCAGACTTTGGGCACCACCGCCTCCCTTTATGTTAGTGCCTGAAGCTTGATTGCCTGGTGCCCTCCTACTGTCTGCCAGTGTCTGCTCTGTCCTCTGTGTGCCTGGTGAATGCCATCTGTCTCTGATATTTCTGTTCCCTGGGGCAGTCTATGCAAGTTTGGTGGAAGGGAAAGTGTCATAGAAGGACAGTAAAACAGTTATTTTAAGGTATGAAAGGCCAGCCAACTGATTCCCATTGATTTCAATTGGAAATAAATGTAAAATGAAAACGAATGAGCTTTAATCTCACAAAAATGAAAACAAATAATTTTTTAGAAACAAAAATTAAAAGAAAAATGAAAATGAATGAACTTTAAAAAATAAAAATGAAAGGGGAAATGAAAATGAATGAGGTCTTTTTGCACACCCCTAGTGCATGCTGCTTGTCTTGGTTTGCATCCAATGCAACAGGGAACTATTTCCCTTTGTCCAGAAAGCAAAGTGGTCTCCGATACAACATTTAAGATAATCTGGCTTCTTGGTACTATCCCACTTTACCTCAAAACCTGATTAGCTGTCTTTCCAGTTGAAGTTGTTGTAGGCTCTATCTTTTGCATCCTTCTATATTACAGGAAGTCAGATACGAGTGTACCTTCCTGGAACAGCTGAAGCCCCCCTGGTTCTCCTGAATTGCATTGAGAGCACAGCTGTATGGAATAAGTATTAGCTTTGCAAATAAAAAAAGATATTTAACTTTACTGCAATCTAAGATATATATGAGCAATATAAATCCCATGTGCATGGGTGGTATTAGTTTCCAGGTACTCTGTGAATTACAATATTTGTGTTTTATATGGATATTGCATTAAAGTGGAATGCTTCACATTCATATGCTTTTATGGTTGAGCATTTGTGCTCTCTGCCAGGCACAAATAGTAGTAAAAAAAATGTACAAACTAAGTTAATTTTGTTTAGAAATGTCAGTTTCCATTTGCACTGTAAGTTGCAATAAAGTGAATTTGGTCTGATGGCATTATCAGCCACTAGCATTATAAACTGATGCAATTCCTAGTATGCGCAGTGCTTTAATGAACTTAAACATACAGTATATCAACATCAAATACTATAAAAACACTTTCATTACAGGGCATCTTGTTGTGCCTTTGGTCATGTACAGAGCTAGCAAAGAAAAAACTAAAGACTTACGTTTATTTTATTTTGAAATGTCAGTGTCTTCATAAATGCTAATAGAAAGGATTTGTTGTAATAACATTTTGAAGGCTATAAAAGATAAAACAAACTTTTCTCCTCAATGTTGTCATTAAGGCGTATTTATTTAAAACACAAATTGTGCATTGTGGGCCTGGTTTTCAGAGCTGCTGTGCACCCACAGCTCTTATCAATTTTAACTGGCACCATGACCCCAAACTTAGGCCCATGTGCATGAGATGTTAGGATCAAAGGATCACTGCACACATGGAGCCACAGATCACTGCACACATACATGATGCCGCCTCTGGAGTCTGACTTAGCACTATCCAAGTCTTTTGCTGCAGCACTACCTCATTCCGTGACTTTTTGGTCTGGGCATTGTGAGCTCATGGACCTAGGATCAGGGCCTGTGGTTAATTAGCACCTCAGAAAATCAGTCACTAACTGAGAATTGCTGCAGTTTAAAGCATCAATAGTGTCTTTGAAGTAGATGGAACTTGTGTCTGTGGCAAAATATTGAGGACTGGAACAGAGTTGAAATGAATATTCACAGTGAAGAGTATACCTGACAAATTTTTTCATGTCATATTCTGTGTGGTTTGCTGGATATCTACTTTGAATATTCAGGTATATCAGTAATTTCATTGGGTATTGTTGTGCATGTATAATGTGCAAGTTTCAGCATTTTTTTGAGCAGCAGTGGCATGGAACCCAGCAGCAGAGAAGAGCAGACAGAAACAGTCAGCAACAGCAGACAGCCCAGCAGTGAGATGGTGGAGAGAAGAACAGGATCAGCAGCAGTGCTGTGCAGTACCTGGCAGGGAGAGGAGTAGGCAGGGGGGTGGACCAGAGGCAGTAGTGGTGGGGTGAAGGAGAGAGGCGTGACAGGGACCAGCAGTGAGGCAAGGTGTACAACCTGGCAAAGGCAAGGAGCAGGCAGCTGGGACCAGTGGCAGTGGACGAGAGAGGCCTGAGGTTGGACCCAGATGAGGCAGAGGAGAAGCCTGGATCCCCCACAGCAGCTTAAAACAGTCCCATCTTTCATGGAGCCAGCCCAGCAGTGGAGGAGATTGAGATGGAAGCAGTAGCAGAGGCAGCAACCAGAAGCAGATGGCCAAAGCAACAGGAACAGATTGCAATGAAAGATAACAAAATTCTCCGTTTTAAAATGGAATCTTCACAACCTGACGAAGGAGGAATACAGACTCAACAGCAACATCTCTTTTCTGAGAAACTGCAAAAAACCAAAACAAACCAGAATACTTTTGCAACAGGACTTACTATCAACAATCCTTTGATCATTACATACAGCTCTAAGTATGCTGATGAACTCTGCCAAAGAACCTCTGAAAAACTGAGGAACCATCTATTCCACCAAATGTACTCCAGAAGAAATCCGTTGGACCAAAAAAATCACTGCATAGTCTAACAGCCTAAAAGGAAACTATGAAGAAATCCACCTCAAAATCATACAAAAAAGCCAGTCCAACTACAATAAGAACCTGACAACAGACATTCAGCACAAAAACAGAAAGTTAGCCAAACTGCAACATCTTCATGAACAACACTAACCACAATGTTATAAACCTATCAAGACAATCACTAGACCACTATATTGACTGCTTCAGGAAAAGAACCAACTGTGAAATCCTGAACAAAAACACAACCAAACATAACATGTCCATCACAGAAAGAAAGGATATTCAATCCAGGAAATCTAACTACCAAGTAGTCATCAAACCAGCAGATGAAAGGGGGTGCCATTGTAATACTAAATCAAGAAGACTTTGAAGACTACATTACAGAAGCTAACAACTTTCAGATCATAATTATTACAAATAACAAAGAAAATCACGCATCACAATTCACCCTGGAACTCATTGAAATCGTCAAAGCTCCTCCCAGGAAAATCTAGGAGAAACTATGTAATCTCATGCTCTCCAATTACAGAATCATAGAATTGGAAGGCATCTCAGAAATCAACTAGTCCAACCTCATGTTCAATGCAGGAAATCTACAGCTATAGCATCCCTGAGAAGATGGTTATCCAGTCTCTGCTTGAAAAGCAACAGCGAAGGAGAGCCCATCACCTCCCTAGGCCATTTGTTCCACTGTCACACTGCTCTTACTGTTAGGAAGTTCTTCCTAATGTTTACCTGAAATCTGCTTTCTTGTATTTGAGCCCATTATTTCTAGTCTATCTTATTTTTTTGTAAAGCGCCAGGTACATCGCTGGCGCTATATAAATGCTTATAATAAAATAATAATAATAATAATAATAATAATAATAATTTTGTTAATGCAGCCTAAAATTGCAGGAGGACTGATGGGAGGAGGTCAACGAGCTGATGGGTGGAGGAAGAGCTTGGGAAGAGGGCTCGAGCACCTGTGTTCCCCTTCCCGAGGTGGGGGATGGATCACGTACCCTCTTCTGTTCCCCCCCCCAATAGCTGCATATGGGAAGTGGCCTGATCCTGCACTTCAGGAGTCAGAGCCTCCAGCCCCTGGCTGTAGTACCTGGAATCTTACACATTCTCACCAACATGTTTGTTTATTTATTTTATTTCACAGAGTTTGTATCCTGCTCTCCCCGCCTCAGGCGGCTCAGAGCAGTTAACAACAATATATTAAAAATATATAAAACAGTTCTAAACACTATAAAAACATAGTTGATCCTAACCAAAAAAAACACCCCTTCCCCAACCAATCCTACCTCTCTCCCTCACCAAATGCCTGATGGAACAGCCAGGTTTTACAGTTCTTATGGAAGGCTAGAAAGTCCGGAGTCAGACGTGCCCCCACTGGGAGGGAATTCCATAGGCGCGGTGTGGCCACCGAGAATGCCCTGCTCTGTGTAGCCCCCCAGGAGAACCGGGGGACTTCCAGCAGTGCACCCCCGGATGACCGCAGGGGCTGATACAGGACCCGGGGAGTGAGACGGTCTCGCAGATAAGCAGGGTCCAGACCGTGTAGGGCTTTATAGATTAAAACCAACACTTTGAATCAGGCCAGAAAGACTATTGGCAGCCAGTGCAGAGATCGGAGCACTGGTGTAATGTGCTCCCGACGGCCCAACCCCACCAGGAGCTGGACCGTCGCATACTGCACCAGCTGCAGCTTCCGAGCCATCGCTATAGGTAGCCCTACGTAGAGCGTGTTGCAATAGTCTAATCAAGAGGTAATAAAAGCATGGATGATCATGGTCAGGTCCAGAACTGAAACCAGCAGTCGAAGCCGCCGCACCAGATGTAACTGGCGGAAGGCGCTCCTCACAACAGCCTCCACCTGGAGATCCAGGTGGAGCTGTGCATCGAGGAGCACCCCCAGGCTCCGCTTCCACAGCTGGCTTAAGAGGATATAATTTGAACTACTTTGTCTCCAATAATGTCCATGAATACCAAATCTATTATTTGTTTGGATCCGTTATTCACTTATTTGAACCTAAATACATACTTAGTTTATAGACTGGCCTAGCAAGGTCCCAGTGAAGTCTTCTGATCTTCTTCATGCTCTAGTAGTGGGAGTGTCTTCTTGGGGTAGGTCCAGGGGTGTAGCAAGCCTGTGGAGGGTACAGGCTTATGTCCTAATTAGAGGCCCCCTAAAGGCAAGGGGTGGGGTCTGCAGGTCGCAGGGTTGGGGCTTACCCATGAAGGTAGTGCTGGCCCAGGTCCCAACCTCCTCCACCACCCAAAGCAGCGGAAGTTCAGAGAGTAGTTTGGGGAGGGGCCAGTTCTCTGCCCCAAGGGCAGCGGCCAAAGGGTGTGGCCCTTTGGGGCTCTTCGGGGTTCGAAGGGGGGATAGTAGCTCTCTGAGGTTGGAGTGATTTAGGAATGACTATGGACTTGGGACTCTGAGTCAATCCATTTATCTGCCTGCCTCGTTGTGCTGACTCCATTCTATTGCCGAGGAGGAGGGGGGGGGTCCTTGGGGTCGGTGTTGCTTCTTTCCGCTGGGGACATTTGCGGGGAATACAAGAGGACTTTGGGAGTGTTGGGGGGGGGTTGGGGGTATGCAGAAGCTTGTCCCCTCCCCCACCATGAGCCACAGGCCGTGTCACAGGGGGTGGTGGGGGACTTTTTAGTAGGGGTTTTTGTCTTGTTCAGGGCTAGGGAAGAGGGGTGGGGGGTGCAGGAGGGGTGGTTAGAGGGTGGGGGTGCATTCCCAGAAACTGACCCTGGTGGCAGCAGGGGAAGTGCTGGGGGGAG
>QEPC01012525.1:117784-167221 GCA_003113815.1 Sphenodon punctatus
AGGCCCAAGTTATGGACAGCTCCCACACCACAAGGAACCTCAAGGCAGCCCTGGCCACCATGGTGAGGGAGTGGGTCACGGCAGGTGTGGCCTTCACCAAGGGGTGTGTGGTCACAGACAACGCAGCCAATATCCTAAAGGCAGTCCATGATGGGGGCTTCATGAGCATCCCTTGCGCCGCACACACCCTCCATCTTGTGGTGAAGGATGCTCTGGGCTTGGGGGAGAAGGGGATTGGGCCAGGCACCCTGGGCTCCCTTGTCAAGTGGGGGAGAAAGCTGGTGGGCTTCTTCAACCGGAGCGTTAAGGGCAACGAGCTCCTCCGGGAGAAGCAGGCCGAGCAAGGGTCGCTGGTGCACACCTTTATCCAGGATTTCTCCACCCGGTGGAATTCCACCTTCCTGATGCTTGAGCGGTTTCTTGAACAGAAAGCCGCCCTGCATCAGGTGGAGCTGGAGACAGACATCAAGGCACCTCCAGGGTACAACAGGGAGGAATGGGAGATTATATCCCAAACTGTCTTTGCCCTGAGACCATTCCTGGGCATCACGGAGACATTGAGCAGCTCCACCGCCACCCTCAGCCAGGTGACCCCGCTGGTGCATAAATCTCTGCAGCAGCCTGGATGATATTCGTGGGGGGATGGGATCGTGGCCCTCAGGACAGGAGAATATCCGATGAGGCGATTGACCTTGCTCGGAAATTGAAGGTGGGGCTGAGTGCACGCTTTGATGAGCTCCTGCGCTGGGACGACTATGTCCTGGCAACCATGCTGGACCCCAGGATCAAGGGCAGCATGGCACGCAAGACTGTGGTCTATGGCCTCCAGAAGGTTACACTGGTCCAGAAGGTCCGGCAGGCAGAGTGGGCCATGCAGCAGGATGCCCCTGGGGTTGGTGGGAGTGGGAGCAGCTGCCAGCGACCAATTCCACCCATCTGGGCCTATCCCTGCGCCCAGCCCTAGGGGTAGCAGTAGCACCACCAGCAGCAGCAGAAACCCTACTTCCAGCAGCTCCTCATCTGTGCAGTCCACTCTGGAGAGCATGGGGCCCAGCACAAAAGGGCAAGTGGCATGGCTGAGGGCAGTGGGGCAGGTGGTGCCCACCCAGAGCTACCATAGGGAGTATGATGGCGCCTCAGCAGCAGTGGAGACCTATCTGGAGGAAGAGTCATGCGTAGATCCCAGCAGCGATCCCTTGACCTATGGGGCCGGCAAGGCCAACGTGTGGCTGGCCCTGTCCAAAGTAGCCAAGGGTATCCTGTCCTGCCCAACAACCAGTGAGAGGGTGTTCTCCATCACGGGGGACATATGCGCCCTGCACCGACTGAGACTGGGGGCCAAATTGGTGGAGCAGTTGCTCTTTCTGAAAGTGAACCTTCCGCTGCTGGGATTCCCTGAGCTGCCCCTGGACAAGGAACGATGGTGCAGTGGCACACGCCATCCCATTCCAGGGGCAGTCTTGGGACAGGGCTCCTCCTCCTCCTCAATCTGGGTTTGGGCTACTGCTCCTGTGTGCTGCTGAGGTGCTGTCCCTCCCTCCTAATGCCTGACACCCACCCTGCCTCTGTCTCTCTCTGTCTCTCTGTCACTCTCTCTCTCTCTCTCTCTCATACTACACAGCCTCGGCTGCCTTATCTGAATGACCTCAGGATGCAAGGTGGCATTGGGAAACAAACTGTAAGCCTGCCAGCTGGTGTATAGCTAGCTATACGATCTCAATCCGCGTATGTGATGCTGACTGGCTCTCGCTCTGTTGCACTGCACAGTCTTTGCTAGTCTTTCAGAGTGTCCTGATGCCAATGTCCCAGGCCTTCCTGCCCTACTGCCTCTCATGCCACGCTGCCTGTCTGCCTGCCCAGCTTACCGCAAAGCTCAAAGTAATATGCCTCTGTCTTCCTTCCTGCATCCCATGCCAAGGTGCCTGTCTGCTCACCCGGGTTGCCTAGCTCAAAGCCTGCCTATGCCCACCTTCCCTACTGCCTCTCATACCATGCTGCCTACCCAACTGCCCAGGTTGCAAAACTTGAATCCTGTCTCCCTCGGTCTGCCCACCTTCTGCTCATGCCGGTCTGCCTGACAGCCCGCCCAACTGCCCAGGTGATCTAAATCAAAGACTGCCCCAGTCTGCCTGCCTTCTGCTCATGCCACGCTGCCTTCCTGCCTGCCCGCCCACCCAGGTTGCAAAGCTTGAACCCCGCCTCAGTATGCCTGCCTCTCATGACACAGTGCCTGTCTCTGCCTACCCTCGCAACCCTGGGTGATGTGCACCACTGGTGTGTTAATCCCGCTACTGCTATCTGCTGGTCCAGGGGTGCTCTTCCCTGGCCAATTCAATTGTGCCAACACAATTCTGCTGCTGCCATCTGCTGCTGTATTGGGAGCTATTCCCTTGCAAATACAACCATCCAGGGGGGCTGTGTACAGGCAAATCCTGCTGCTGCTGTCTCTGCTGTTCCATGGGTTCTGTGCCCGGACCACCCAATGTCTGCTGCTGCTTCCAATGCCACCCATGCTCTCTGTGCCACAGGTTCTTGGACCTGTCATTCCTCACACAGGGCGCTGTCATGCCACCACATTGAGAAACAGCCACTCCAGCCCCAGGACCTGCCATCAGGGTCCTGGGGCCAAGTTACAGGCAGGGAGGGTTGTGGCCAAAACCTAGAAGCTGCCACCTTAGCCCCGGGACCCACTGTGATTGGTCTGGGGCCATCATTCCTCATACACTATGATGTCTTTCCACCTCATTGAGAAGCAACCACTCCAGACCCAGGACCCTCCATCAGGGTCCTGGGGCCAAGTTACAGGCAGGGAGAGCTGTGGCCAAAACCTAGAAGCTGCCACGTTATCCCCGGGACCCACCGTGATGGGTCTGTGGCCGTTGTTCCTCGCACACTGTGCTGTCTTTCCTCCTCATCAGGAAACAGGCACTCCAGCACCAGGACCCGCCGTCAGTGTCCTGTGGCCAAGTTACAGGCAGGGAGGGCTGTCTATCCACTTTACTATGAAAATAAAATATTAAATTAACCACTCACAAAACCAAGGTATCAGTACAGTTATATACAAACCAGCTCAGGGGAGAAGGAACTCAGCAGAGATGGGTGTGCGGAGATCCCACCTGCCCCATGGGGAGGGGAAATACATTCTCAAGTGGCTATAGGACAAGAGGAGAAGCCCAACTTGGGGTGGTGAGAGGTATGTACTTCACTCTTGTGCTTGGAACATGAGGGAAGATGCCTGTCTGTAAAGCAGGGGGGGGGAGCAGTGAGATCTGCAGAGTTGGGTGGGGGGTATTACACACACACACCCCAATCCCATCTATGGGGAAAATCAGGTAAGCGGCCACCATCTTCCCCAGGATCTAACACAGATTCTTTCCCACTGCTCCCGTCTAGATGGTGGTGGTGGTGGAAATGCTTTGTACTCAGCATGAGGGGGTGGGGAGCTCTGCCTGCCCCTCCCCTTCCCAAGCACCAGCCCATCCCTTCACAACAACACTTGCCTATCTCTTAGGATCAACTGTCTAAGAGATCCTTGGCCTATACGCTATCCGTGCCAAGGGTTCTGTACCATGGCCACCAATGTCTGCTTCTTCCAGTGCCAAGGGCCCCCAGGCCAGGCCTATATGCTGTATGTACCATGATGCCATGGCATAAAGAAACAGCTGATGCTTCTGCCAGACCTATATGCTGTGTCTGTGGCAAGTGTTCTGTACCCCAGGTTCCCACCAGGCTCAAAGCATGCCTCAGCAGCCTTAGCCCACCTTCCTGACTCTCATGCCAAGGAGCCTGTCTGCCCGCCCACGTTGCTGCTGAGAGAGAGAAATAAGAGAGAGAGAGAGAGAGAGAGAGTCCACCTACTGCTTGAAGGAGAAACAGACACGATCCCACCCATGCTGTCACCGGCACTATATGGCCAGAGAGAGAGAGAGAGAGAGGTTCCCAGCTAGAACGAGGGAGATGGGGGTTAGAGGGGGAGAGGTAGGTATATCCTCTGGCTGCTACCTGCCAGAACCAGGAAGAACTCCCATCTGTGCTCATTCACCCATTAATACCCATTGTCCACATCCATCACACACAAACCTACCGTAATGAGATGGAATATAACCCACAACATATTATATGTGCCTGCCTGCCTGTGTGCATCCCTGTACCTGCTGTCCTGCTACCACCTATCACCTGATCAAATGAAGTGTGTCCCATAGGCTTTAGGCTGTCATTCCACTATCCCTGATTCAGTCATGCCCGCCCGTCCCAGGGACCATCAACGAGATTATGGGACCATCATTCCAGTTACTGGGGGCTATATTCTAGGGGTGGGACACCAGGCAGAATACCGGTTACCGGTTTTACCGGTTACCGGTTCTCAAAAAACCAGATTCCCGGATTGCACCCGGTATACCGGTACCAGATTTATTCCATTGATTTCAATGGGGAACTGTCCCCATTGAAATCAATGGAATAGAAAAAAAATTCCTCCTCCCTCCCCTCCCAGGCTGTGTGGGTGGAAGGGGGGGCACCCCTCACCCACCTTTCCGAGCCTGGATTTAAAAAACAATATTCTTTTTCTTTAAGTCCAAAGTGCGGGCTCCAGGCTGCCGCCGGCGACCCAGAGCCTGCACCAGCATCCAGCAGCAGGTAAGTACTGGGACTAGGGTGATCCCTGGGGTGGGGGGTGGTTTAAAACACCCCCACCCCAGGGATCACCCTACCTCCCCACCCAGGGATCGCCTACCTTGCGCTCTGGGTGGCGGCGGCAGCAGTCCGGCTCCAGCGGCTTCAGCGCTGACTGTGGCTGCCGGCTTCAGCACTACTAGGCCTTCCGGTGAAACCTGGAAGTTCACAGGAAGGTCTAGTAGTGCTGAAGCTGGCAGCCACAGCCAGCGCTGAAGCCGCCGGAGCCAGACCGCCACCGCCGCTGCCGCCAGGAGCGCAAGGTAGGCGATACTGTGTCAGACCAATGGTCTGTCAAGCCCTGCCTGCATTCTGTCTCCACAAGTAGGTGGACTGGGTGACCATCCAATCTCTCTCTGCAGGGGACTTCCATTCCTAACAGGTCATAGGGCAATTCATTCCCTGTTGTTCCAGTCCCCGTGCCATACTTTGCATGTGGCGGTTCTCTCACCATTGTGGTAGAACCTCCAGACATCAGACAACTGGCGCCGAATGTCTGGGGGTGTCACTGATGAGCTCTGCCGGGGGAGCAAAACTACTACCGTCGCCTTCTTCATTTATTTTCTTTTAAACACACACACAAAAGTCACCCACACAACAGACACCAAAACTCACCAACCACCCTAGCACACAGCACAGCCAAACCCAACACAAACACAGCCAAAACACGCAAAACTAACAGCCACTGAGTCAAACACGCACTCACTCATCACACAGCTCCGCATGCACACAAATTTCTGGTTTCCGGCACGATTATGGCTTCCCGAGCTCTCGCTTTATCTTTTTTGGCCAAACGGCCGAACCCGAACAGAACAGCCGAACCGAACGTGCGAACCCAAACTCGGCGAACCACCCGAATGCACAAACCCGAATGCACGAACCGAACGCGGCTGAACCGAATGGCCGAACCCAAACCACAATCTGTTCACTCATCCCTAAGAGAAAGGAGGTTAGGTTGTTTGATTGTATCCATTTTCTGAAGTTGGGGAATGTAATAATTTCTTATTGTTTTTTTAATGGAAGTCCTTAGCAGCGTGACAGGATACAGCAATGAGGTTTGTTACAGCTATATGATACTCTTTGGAACATATAATCAAGTTTTAGTGTGCATGAATATTTGTAGACATAATTAATATTATTCACTGATATGTCTTGTGTATGCACAGCATAGACTTGCATTTCTCTGCATTATACTTTAGATGATTGGCATAAAATTTGCTAGTGTCATTCATAGCAAGAAGTCAGAGAGAAAATGTAGAACCAGCTTTATTAATATGGTCATAGTATTTTAGAGTGTATTTCAAATACACTGCATTTTTTAGTTACATTTCATACTTTGACATAAAGCAGCCTGCTATAAATATACCATTAGAAGATATTGTAGTAAAAAAGAAAACATTAATAACCTGAACAGAACTTGATGCATAACCAGTGTTGCTGGTAATAATCTAGTCATGAACAATGATAGCTGATCATTATTATTCTATAATGCTTTACAGTATATAGTGTAGTTTTTTAAAAGAATATTCCATTGTCCCTCATCTGAAGCCCTTATCACACATATTACAGCACATCATAATTCAGGCAGAGAACAGATGATATTAAAGTAAGGCCATTTTGACAGTTTGCTCTCTGGATTTACAATCTTTCATTTTCCAAAATGTATCAGTTTTCAGGATTTATTGGGAATATCTTTTACTGGAAACAGCTGTAAATATTTGCTTCTTGCTGTTCTTTTCCACTGCTCTGTTTATATTTTTCTGTCATAAGACACAACTTAGTTAAACCCCAAACACTTTCCTTTATGGTAGAATTCTTTTTTAAAAAATGAATGACTGCATCTTCCTTGTAAAGCATTCTTAAGAAAGCTGGTAAATCTTTACAATGTTTCGTATATATATAGAGAGAGAGCTAAATTCTGAAAGCCCTGCTGGTTAAATCCTTTTTGAAGAAAGTTTTGAGAGTTGTTGCGTAAAATGTTCATATTGTTACAAAATAAAACTGAGTTCCTTTGATAGCTAATTTATTTCTTATTAATTGCCTTTTATGTAGGAATGGTGGCATTTATGATTTGAAGACAATAGGAGGGCATGTCCCTTGGCAACGCAAAGTATCTTTCACTGTTAAAAATAATCCAGTTACACATGGTTGATGATCATTGATTTATAGTGAGTATAAATCAGATATTAATCTATAGCTTAGCATATCTATGTGCATTATCTTCTAAGTGTGCTTTAATAGCGGAAGTTTTATTCTAGTCCAGTGGCAGTAGAATCCAAAGTTTAACAAATATGTTGTACATTCAACATGAAAGATAACAGCAGAACCCTGTAGAGGTGTGTACAACATATAGTGTCTAAGGGCAGAATTACAAAAAAGAACCCAATCCAATTTTTCATTTTGTACTATAGTTTAGATGACATAGTGCTTTATAAATATCTAGCTAGTGATATGTAATTTCTTTCTTGTTGAGAATTATACATTTGATGCTGCACAATTCTTTAGAAGATAAATTCATTTTTATTCTTAGTTGTCATGTCAAAAAAGAAATGAAAGGCTCAACTCATTTCACACAACTATTTGAACTAACTGTTGCTGCTACAGCTGTTTCACTGGATTGTCTCCATTTTTGTTTTCTATCCATTTTCTTTATGGATACCAAGTCAACTTTTCTGTCACCTTACACCTCCTAGAATTCAGCAGATTTATTTATTTATTTATTATTTATACCCCACTTGTCCTTGAAGACTCAGAGAGACTTATAGGGATGTGCGAATGCGGTTCGGAAGTTTGGAGTTTGGACTGAACTCAAATAGTTCGATTGACCGAACCAAACTTCCGAACTGAACTTGAATTCGACCGAACTGTTCGGTCGAATCCGAACCAGTTCGGAAGGCAAAAATTCCCAGTTTTGAATGTACAAACTTGGTTCGGAAGTTCAGAATTCGACCGAACTCGAATAGTTCGGTCGACTGAACCGAACTTTCAAACTGAACTCGATTTTCGAACTGAACCAAATTTCCGAACTTGGTTCTGTTCGCACATCCCTAGAGACTTACTGCATAACAATATAAAACCAGTAAAAATGTAAAATTCTACAATAATCCTACTTAAAACCTACCCCCAAACCCTATCCCACCCCACTTGGATTGCCTCCAGAAAATGCTCAGGCTTTGGTGAAGCTAGGGGAAGTGGGTTCCAAAACTGTGCAGAATACCTTTCTGCATGCCTGTGTTGTCTGAACCTGGCACAATGAAAGAGCTTGCCCGAATCTGAGGGGGTGTGATGGAACATGAAAAATTCCATATTAAAATGGAAAAGATCCACTTAAGGATATATAAATAATTATACTGTTGACCACTGCTTTGGCTCAATAATTCAATTTAGTCTTTTAGCCTAATTGGTGGGTTCACGCTGATGGTCCCCAGTTAAACTATTAATTATATCCTTAAGAGACAATGGGTGATTTCAGACGAGACGGGGTGGCATTTGCCCCGTCCCGGAATCACCCAAATGATTCCCCACCAGGATCACTCCAGTATGGCCAACAGATGTGCCAGGGAATCCCGGAGGGGAATCGGGGAGGGGGCGGGGCCACGTGGTGCAATGTGTGGCCGCACGCCCCCACCCCACCCCCCACGCTCCCCCACCGCCCGCCTTCTGGGGAGACGGGTGGGAGCCGTGGCCAATGCGGTCACAACGCCCACCTGAAATGACCATGGCCCAGAATCCCAGTGGGGATTCTGGGCCATGATCGCCATCCAGACGTGACAGGCGCCTTAATCCCTGCCGGGATCTCATTTACCACGTGATCGGCGCCAGCCCCGCAGGTGCAGCCAATCGCATGGTGAATTAGATTCCCGGTGACGATTGAGCATGGGTAACATCTGGGGGGGGACTTCCGGTTCCCCAACAGACGTTACGGGACCATTCCCCACCACAGGGAATTGACTGTGGTTGAGCATCGTCTCGTAACATCTGAAAAAACCCAATGACCACTCTTGTGCATATGAGTTATTTTCCTTTATTAAAATATATATTCCCCATGAAACATCAACACACACACATAAAAAAAATCACATTAACAATGTCCAAACAGGAAAGTAAGCAAAGTAGTCGTAAAATGAGATAGTGGGTGATTTCAGAAGTGACGTGGTGAATGTCCACCACAGTCGGCCTCAGTCAAACGCGGGTGGTGGTGAAAGTGCTATGCATGTCTGTTTGCTCGCATCCAGATGTTCACCACAGTCAAACGTGGCCTGGGGTGAAGCTAACCATGCTTCATGAGGTTGGGACGGGAGGAGGTCCAGAAGTGTGGTGAATGGTCACCACGGCAGGGATGAATGAAAATTAACTTCTGAACAGAAACCCGCAGCCACAGTGGAAGGAATTGACCCCAACCACGGTGCATTCTGGGGTTCGAACTGCGGTCCACATCTCCACTGCATGTCTGTTGTGTTCCCCCAGTCCATGTTCTCTCTGATTGCCCCCGAGCGGTGGTCACAATCCTGTCACTTCTGTTGGGGTCGCACGTGTCACCACAGCCCTCTGTGAATCCTTTCACACCGGGTTGGGTTTCACTGTGGTGAATTGGAACGCGTCACTTCTGAAATCACTCAGTGATTGAGTAAATATGGGAAGAAGTTAAAAGCATTGGTAAATCTAAGTTTAGTTCTAGGCCTAAAGGAATTGTTACCTTTCCTTTGTATCAATTACCAGAGTGTTCAAACATTTGTACTGGTTCAGGAACACAAAAGAAAGATGGCATTCAAGAGTATCTCTTCCTGGGTTACATGGGTTTTAAAAGACTAAATTCTGCCTCATATACAACGTCTCAGAAATGTCAAAGATGCTTGCATTTTCCAATCAAATTATAAAATCAATATTTATCCTTATAAGGATGACAATGAATGTCTTATAAGGATGACAATGAATGTCTGATCACGTACACCAGGTATCTTGCCAAGCATGCTTGAAACTGCTAGTCATTGTAGTGTGAACTGGTACCCCAAGAATAGAAGTTTTTGTGGTTTCTGGGTGTGTCTTTACCTTGCCCAACTTGCTAATGTCTTTCCATTAATTTCACAACAACATTTCTTATTTTATCAGCCCACTAAATGTTAGGAAAAGCTTCCTCTTCTACTTACCCAAATCTAAACCTAGAACAATTACATTTTATTGCTTCATCAAGCTGCTGTGTCAAATTGCTTTATTCATTTATAAAAGCTCTTACATGAGTTTTGGTCTAGTAAAAGCCATGGCCTCCCTAGTTATGTTACCCCTCTAATTCCCCACTAGCCAAGCAAGCTAATAGTTCTCTGCACCCGGCGACATTGTTGTACAGTGACTGCCAGTGATGGGAGGACTCTTGGAGGCTTAGAATGCTAAGCGCTCACCCTGGTGGTGTGTGGGACCCCCGCCCTGCCAAAACACAGACCATCACCCCCTCCCTTGTTCCACCTGTGGGATGGGTGGAGCCAAGCCCTGCACTACTGGAAGGGACTCTCCAGGGGCCTTTAAAGCCCAGCACACAGTGGCCTTGTTTCAGGCTGTGTGCCTAAGGGCCACGAGCCAAAGGGTGAGGCCCTTATGTGAGCCCTTGCCCTAAGACGCGATCAGTGAGAGGGGTGGTATAAATGTCTAATGTAAAAAAATTTAAAAATATATAAAAGTGAAGTATGACCAAATAGTGTTATCACACTTCTACTTTCCCCTTCTAGCATAAGCATATCCTAATTATATAAATAAATGTGTATATATGTAAATTAGTAAATAACTATAACAACGAGTATATTCATTTTATTTATTTCTCTTATTTTAAAAATTTAATACCCCACCCCTCCTGTCATGGGCAGCTCAAGGCAGCTTACAATTTATAAAAAGATAAAAACAACAGTTAAACCCAGTAAAACACTGGAGGTTAAAAACACCAACCCCCCAGACCTCTAACCCACTCCCCCCACCCATCACTCATCTCCCTCACCAAACGCCTGGCAGAACAGCCAGGTCTTACACCTTAGTCAAAAGGAGGGGAGGTCCAGGGCCACCCAGGTCTCTTCTGGGAAGGAGTTCCATAGCCTTGGTGCAGCCACTGAGAACACCCTCTCCATCATCGCCCCCCCAGGATACCTGGGGGACTTCGAGAAAGGTGACCCTGGTCGACCGCAGGGGTTGATCCAGAGCCCGGGGAGTGGGGCAATCCTGCAGGTAGGTAGGGCCCAAGCTGTTTAGGGCTTTATAGGTAAGTACCAACACCTTGAATCAGGCCTGAAAGGCTCTAGGCAGTCAGTGAAGAGAATTGAGCACTGGTGTAATATGCTCCCTGTGGCCCACCCCCATTAGGAGGTGGGCTGCCGCATTCTGCACCAGCTGGAGTCTGCAAAATGTCACCATGGGTAGTCCCACGTAGAGTGCATTATAATAAATAATATTATAATATAATAAATAAATAAATAAATAAAAAATAATAGTCCAGTCCTGAGGTGATGAAGGCATGGATGATAGCGGTCAGGTCGGAGTCTGAGACATACTGCCAAAGTCACTGCAGCAGATATAATTGGTTAAAAGCACACCTTGCCACAGTCTCCACCTGGACATCCAGGTGGAGCTGGGCATCAAGAAGCACACCCAGACTATGAACCTGGGGAACCAGCAGGGGTGAACCACATCAATGATGGGGGATGCCAACCCCACCGCCTTCCCCACTAACATCACCTCCATCTTGTCAGGATTCAGCTTCTGTCAGTTATCCCTCATCCAGTCCCCCACAGCTGCCAAACACCGAGTAAGCACCGAGACTGCAGGGTCTGGGTCAGATGAAAAGGAGAGGTAAAGTTGGGTGTCATCAGCATATTGATGACAACAATACACCAAACCTTCTTACGACCTCACCAAGCGGCTGCAAACACATCTTGAACAGGAGAGGGGACAAGATGGAACCTTGCTGGACTCCTCATGAGAGGTCCTGGGGCGATGAAAATAAATCCTCAAGCACCACTTGCTGAGTTCTTCCAGCCAGGAATGAGTGGCGCCATTCAAGAACAATTCCACCCAGGAAGTAACCAAGAGAGTAACCAACCTCTCATGAGGTATCAAAAGCAGCCAACAGATCTAACAGATCTAACAGAATCAGCAGGGTTAAGCAACCATGATCCAATTCACAGCTGAGGTTATTGACCAAAGCCACAAGTGCAGTCTCTGTGTCAAAAGCCAGACAGCGAGGGATCTAGAAAACCAACACAGTCCAGATGCCCCTGTAGCTGCTGAGCCACAAGCTGTTCAATAACCTTCCCTAAAAAGGGAAAGTTAGAGACAGGCCAATAGCTGGTGAGGGAGTCAATGTCAAGCTGTTTTTTTAAGCAGAGGCTTCACCACCACCTCTTTAAGGCAGCTTGGCACTCTGTCCTCCCACAGGGAGGCATTGACCACCCCAGCCAGCAATGGCCCCAGCATTTCCCAGCTGGCTTTAACAAGCCAGGAGAGGCCTGGATCAAAAAGTGGCTCTAACCGCTCCCAAGGACATCCTCCACATCAGCAGGCAACACCCATGAAACTGATCCCATAAAATCAGTATATATAAGTATATATAACAAAAGTACAGATAGGTAAGTTATAGGCAGTCCTGTGCCATAGGCAACAATACTCTGCTTCTATATCCTCCTCGACTCAGTTTTTTGTTTTATTTATAATGTTTATGAGACTATCACAACTATGTCCCCTATGGTCTTCAGACACAGGGCACATTTTATGGGTCTGTGCGGGGACTGTATGCATAGTGAGAGAATGAGAAATTAAACTCTATTACCAATTCAGCAAACATACTTTTCCGTAACTCAAGATGGGGGGGGGGGGGAAACAACGTCTCAGTACACAAGTCAATATTGAGTGCACTTGCTGGAATATTTATACATCCTTCCTGAAAACTATACTGAATGTATTTATAGTAAAGCACATCACTCATTTGATCTAATCTGAAGTTTCTAGTGTGTGACAGAGAGATCTTCAAGATTTCAACATTCTCCTCACTGTTTTCAATATTAAATTATCAGTACATGCAAATGTACCTATAATTTGATGACATTAACTATAATTTTTTGATGTTTTGTGGTGGGATGTGATATACTCTGTGTGTGTGTGTGTGTGTGTGTGTGTGTAACTCATATGGATCCACTTGTAGTCACTGTCACTGTACCAGTGGAAGAAGGCAAAGATGCAAAAATGGCTGCAACTCTTAATTGGCCTGTGCTAACCATAGCATCACAGGGGATCTGCTCAGTTTTCCAACTTCTCTGGCAATATGCTGAAACCCACCCATCACATTCTGGGGGATCAGGAGGAAAAGGGAAGGTTCCTTCACCAACCATGTATTGTACATGTCACCCAGGAGGTGCTTTCCCTTTTTTCACCTAGGAAGGAAAGCCATGGGCTTTCAACAGCTGATCCTATTCCCATGCCTCATAAGAAATAAGGAAATTCCTCAAGTAAGTTTCCTTTCTGCTCAGATACCCTTTCACCTTTTTCTGTTGCATTCGACCCCCACCTAGAGTTGCGACATAATAACTGCCTCAATAATTTCACCACACAGAGCTTAAATGTTTTCATGCTTGTTCCAACAGGAAGAACTATGGAGCATTAATACACTATGGGGGAGGGTGAAAAAGTCCACTGCTACAGTTGGCCAATCAGTTCAAGGGGAAAAAATTCTTAAATAAAATGTTGATCAGCTACACTCACATTGTCAGTTGAAGAGGGTGGATGAGTGGGTATTCGCTTCAAATACAAACGCCCCACACCCAAGATCAATGGCCCCAGGAAGGAGGCTTCGGCTTATAAAGGGGACTCCCCTTCTCGCAAAAGTAGGCCTAATTACTCATATTTGACCCATGCGATTGCAAAAAACCTCTCTCCATTTCCTGCTTTTTCTCATCACCCATAAGTGAAGAGGTGGCAAACTGCTCCTGAACCATTATGTACATTGCTATTCCTCCTTTCCTAGATCAAATTCATATGGAATTATTCATGACCAGCTCAAGTTCCAGTTCATGACCTTCTATTTCAGTTTACAATGTGCTAAAGTTTTAATATCAAATTTATAGTCACCTGTGCTTGAAGCTGAGGTAACACTACCTTTTGTTCACTCAATGTGTCATTTGCCCCAATACCCCCCGGAAGAAGACAAGTACACATTATGTGGGATTTAAAGGCCACACACTTTATTTCTTGAAAGTTGAGGTCAGCATTCCTCCTCCTGGGTCCAGCCTATGCTGTGTTTTAAACGAACTGTAACTGCTAACTTGTGTGGTCCGATGTCCCTCGGTGCTGATAAAGTTCTTACTACCTTTAGGTCACTCTCACTCCAGCTGCCCGGATGGTCGGGGAGGTACGGGACCTCTCATGACCAGAGTAAGAGGGAGGTGTCGGTTGCCTTGGGAACTGTCCACGTCCTTCGAGGTATGACACACACTCCCTCCTGGGCCTGGGTTGGAAGATGGCCACCCCTGCTCTAGCTTCGCCCATGGCCCTGTCTCATAAGGAGACAACTAAGGAGCAGCTAAATCTACCAAAGAACCATATAATTAACACCCTGGACCCCTGCCACAGCAAACCACCAGCACCTGCTTGGCTGGTTTGAGACCCCTGCCCTCAACCTCAAAGTAACAGTAACAACTTAGCCTTTATCACTTTCAGGTACATCTCAATGCCCACCTCAGAGAGGTTGACCCCCGTCTGCGCTGTATAGCTCAGGCCGGGAAAAACGGATACTCTCGTGGACAAGTGTCTCTCCCCTCCCCTGAGCAATGACCAATTTTGCCACTTCCCTATTGATTTTTCTGCATGCCCTATCTATTCTGCCTGGATGAATCGCATTGTTCAATCGAATCCTTTCTATCATGTGAGTCCAAGCCAGCAAAGTGGTGGGCAGTAGCTTGGACGCCTGTACCCAGTCCCTTTTTATCTTGACTACAAGTTCAAGCCCCAATGATTGTGGGAGATTGTTCTCACCCAGATGGATTATGATGATATCTGGATGCTGCCCCCTAGAGGCCCCATGGAGGAGCGGCATCCGCTGTTCCCACCTCATGCCGCTTCTGGCCTTCCAGATAACTTCCGCTCTGTCGCTGATCCCCAGATGGGTGCCCCAGTGCATGTGGCCCACAGTCTTGCCTGCCCAGTAGACAATGCTGTGGCCAGCTTTCCAAATAAATTTTTGCTGGCCCCTGGTCCTGCTCCTGTAGACAAAACAAATTGGTGTTAATCAGGACAGGCTGCCCTTGGGGGAGGTCCCAGACATAAAATTGGAATGCCGCTGATCTCCACCTCCCTATCTCATGGATTTTTTCTGCTGAAAGGCCATGCACTACTGCGTAACTGGCTGCGCCTATACGGAAGGAGTGGGACCCAAACACCTGGGTGGGTTGGTTAATCTGTCACAGGGCAAGGTGATGGACTGCTGAGAATTGGTGACGGGTGAGACATTCCTGTGTATGAGGAAAGGACTGGGTAAAGGGGGTCAGATGAACATGTACGGCGCGCAACTGCTACTGGGTAGTTTCAGCGAGCCGGGCCTTTGCAATGTGATAATTTGTCCCCTAGCCCTCTGGTCAGTCTTGGACCTATGGAAGAAAATAGTGAGGGATTTCTCCCAGATGGTTATGTCCCTGTAGCCAATCACTCCAGATGCAATGTCAGATCTGGGGGTGGCCGCTAATTTGCTGACCTGAAAAGCTCCAAAAAATGCCAACATGAATGCAACGGTGAATAAAGTGGCCTCAAAAGCATCTAAACAAGTATAGGAAAACAGGTATAGGGAAGCTGAAAGGCTTTCCGGGGTGATTGGCCACCTGGGTCTGCTCTGGCCCCATGTTGGCGTGACCAAGATTCAATCAGCTTGCCCCAAAAGTATCCTTAGTTGGGGGGTGGATGGCTCACTAATCTGCTAGAGAATGACACTGCAGTCAGTTTGCCCGCTATCGTGGATGGCATGAGGCCTTTAGAGCGCAGCAGAATCATAAATTTCAGCACTTGCGGTTCTGGGATGGGGAAACCTAGGTCCCAGCCCTTAAGTGACCTGAATGTCTGAAACTCAGCGAATGCCCTGCTGTAAGACTACCTTGTGCTGGGGGCGACTGAACCCTGAACAGCCTCGTACAGCTCTACAGTCCAATGTTCCACAAGTGTGGGGGGATGACTGCGGGTTCCTCATTGGCTTCTGGGACCAACAGGTGGAAGCGGTCCATCTGATCGTGGGAGAGGGTGTCGGCTATGACGTTGTTGACTCCTGGGACATGCTTGGATTTAAAAAGAATATTTTTACCTAGGCACTGAAGCACAAAGACCTGGACCAGCCCCATCACTCAGGTAGATTTAGAGGAGAGGGTATAGATGACCTGAACCACCACCATGTTATCACACCAAAAAAGTACGGTTTTGTTAGCAAATTCCCCAGGCCACAGGTGTACCACCAAAACTATGGGGTAAAGTTCAAGGAAAGTGAGGACCCGAGTTATTCTTGCCTGGGGCCACAAGGGAAGCCATGGGGAGGCGCACCATTTGTCCCTGAAGTAGAGGCCAAAACCCAGTGATCCAGCTGTATCCGACTTAACCGGGAGTTTGGCCTCCAAGAGCATCATATGCCTCCATATGGTAATGCCATTGAAAGCGTACAGAAACTGGGCCCAAATTGTGAGGTCCTGCCTCATGTCCACCATCACACGGACGTGGTAGTGGGGGGGGGGNCCCCCCACTAATAACCATTTAATTTGTGCCCCCAGGGCAGTGTGAGTTGATTATATGGGGCCCCATAGTGTGAAGCCCCGTTTTATCCACCACATCACCGAGATGGGGGTGGGGGGGGAGGTGGCCTGGTACCTTAGCATAGAGCCGGGACAGAAATGCATGTCCCGGAGTCACTACCCGACAGGCGAAGTTGAGGCTGCCCAGCAAACTTTATAACTGGCATACGGTAACCTTATTTTGAGCAAGGTATCCTCTGATGGCCTCCAAGGGGGCTGACACCTTGTCATGGGGAAGGCGAGATTCCTCCCTTACAGTGTCCACCTCTATTCCCAGGAATGTGAGCACGGCCACCGACCCCACCGTTTTTTCCTGTGCTAGGGGGACCCCCAGTTCCTCCGCCACCTAATGGAATGTCTCTTGCAGTCACCTGTGCCCACAGGGCCCAAGAACATGAAGTCATCAATATAATGGATGACAAAATGAGACCATGCTCTGTGTCGGACCAACCAGTCAAGTAACGAGTTGAACCTTTCAAAAGCCGAACAGGAGATGGAACACCCCATCAGCATGGCTTTATCAAAGTAGAATTGACCTTGAAATTGAAAGCCCAGCAGCTTGAAATCGTCGGAGTAGACCGGCAGCAGGTGAAAGGCAGATTTAATATTCCATTTTGCCAGGAGCACCCCTGGTCCACATTCCCTGGCCATATCAACCGCCACATCTAAGGATGCGTAGAGGACTGTGCAGAGTTCCTTGGGAATTGTGTCATTAACTGACTCCCCTCTCAGGTCGGACAGGTGGTGGATGAGTCAGAATTCACCAGGGGCTTTCTTTGGCACTATTACCAGAGGTGAGACGTGTAATGATGCCATGAGTGGAGAATCAAAAGGGCCGGCCACTCTGCCTTCCATTATCTCCTTCTGGAGCTTGGCGTGCACCAAGTTCTCCATGCCTCTCACTGACTGGAGATTCTCCACCCATATTCCTCACCTTAACCTGGCCTGCAGGGATCTTGAAACCTTCCTTGAAGCCCTGGACCATGTAGTGGACCTTCTCCCACATGGGTCAGTTGTGTAAGGCTCTGGCCAGGGCTCTATACTGCACTGGGGTTGGGGCCCTTGTTACCACCCGCCCCCTGCCCTCCTTGTGAGTATTTGACTGGAGCTTTGCCTTTGGCATGGGTTTGAACCCGGTTGCATTGACAGGCTGGGTGGTTGCCCGCGCAGTGGGAACAGATGTGTCAGAAATGGCAAGGGGAGTGGGCGCAACTTCCCGACCCATTGTCTTCCCAACACGTGGCCACCTTGGCAGGGGGGCAGCACCACTCCGACCAAAAGGGGTTGTTTACTGGGGCAACCCCCCCTTTCACCAGGGTGTGGCCGCTATCACTGTGGGGGACTTTGCTAATGTTGCTCATGCACTCGAGTCACAGGTCTTGTGCCTGTTTGTCCCACTGGAGCCCGGGGGTAATGGAGACCCATTTCCTAAAGGCCTCATTGTAGCATAGCCACGCCCCCAGGTTGCCCATGTCAAACACCCACCGAACAATATTCTGATACTTAATAAGTTCAGTGACGCGCTCTGGGGCCATTTGCACCATGACTCCCATCAAGACAGAGAAGGCGGCTGACCAGTTGGACCAATTACGATCCACTTTAGTTCTCTTAAATTTCTCTTTTTCTTTACCCTCCTTCTTGAAGTTAGGATCCAGTATGGGATTGCTGTAAAGAAGGGCAAACACATCCACATATTCACCCATCCCTATCCTATCCCTGGTGGCCTGCATAAGGTGGGCCCCGATGGGAGCGTTCACCTCACCATATCGCCCCACCATGGGCGGCAACTCCCACATCGTGGGGTAGACCATCTGGCCCAGTACGGTGTAGTGTCCTGGGTGTGACCACACTTGTGCCACCTGCTGACTGACTCCCGGGCAAACAGTGGGTCCCTGATTGAGGTGACCTTGCACACCCCTACTTGGGTGTGCGGGGCTGGGATGGAATGACCATGGTACCCAGGAGCTGACCCAGCCCAGTCATTGCTGAGTGGCAGGCTGGAAGCGCTGCACTGACTGTGCCCAGTGCAGCAACCTCTACAGCATGACTCCCACCCCCTTGGATGAGTGTTAACATCGAACCTACCTGGGTTTGGTGTGGGGGCATCATAGTGTCGGTGGGGGATCTGTGACAGGGTCGATGGTCTGGGTTCTACATCACATGCTACTGCCTTGCCCTCTGGTTCTTGGGGGTGTCTTTCCACCATCGTGCACACAGTGGCCTCCAGTGATTCCATCCATCCTGCAAAATCCTGAAATTGTTCCAGAATAGCCAACACCGTGTCATCCCTCGGGTGCCACCTGGGTGAGTGATCTTCATCTGGGCTGTCAGGAGACAATCCGCACCCCCACCCCCCCCCACCTAGGCAGAGGGTGTGTGCCGTGTGGGGCTGACCACCTCAGGGGTGGTGTACTTCCACGGCACCTTGGTGCTGGGGTTGGACCCATTGGGAAGGCTGTGAGGAGTCATCCCTGTATTGTGGGGGGGGGTCTTGCGTGCCTCTCAGCCCACCATGGCGATGGTGCCGGGGGCTCAACCTGCCTTTGGGGGCACCCTTCCTTGTTCCCTGCCTGGGGTTCCGGGAAGCCCTCCCTGTGAGGGGAACTCTCCTCACTGTGTCCTGCAGTCTGGGCCATGTGCGCTGGCTCCCTCCACCTCCTTTCCTGTGGGGGTGCTTGCTCCCAGACCTAGGAGAACCCATGCTCAGAGAGGCCCCTGAGGACCTCCTCTCCCCCCCATTCTCTGCTTCAGTGAGACCACGATGGCCTCCGCTTGGAGACTTAGTTCTCTGGTCCCTGTTGGGGGCCACCAGACTTGGCCCTTCGCCTGGACCTTGCCCCTCCTGCCCATCACCCACAAGGGTTATAAAAAGGGAGGATATAACAAAGGGGGTGGGGGCACTTGGCCACAGCTTGGGCCTGGTTAACCAAGTCAGCAAAGGGGTCTGTGTGTGTGCAGTAGGTCCTCCCCTGTTGTCCCAGCCTCCTGCAAACACTGTGGACACAGTAATACCTTTGAGGGGGTGGTTCACTCCCCCCGTTTGCCTGCCGTGAAGAGCGCCTCCTCACTGATGGAGCTGGAGTGTCTGCTCCTGCTTCCTCTCTGTATCTCCTCTTCGGCATGACTGGCTTGAGTCCAGCCACGCTCTAAGTTGTCACCCTCCAGGTCTCTTCCCGTGAGACCTGGTTCGTGCATTTCTCCTCGTCCACAGCTGCCCGACTTTCCCTGTTTGTCTCCCCCGAGGATGCAGGGCAAACACCGCTCCTGCCCATGCACCTGGAGGAAAGGGGGGAGTGCAGGGAACAGGGAGTTTAGAGCAGCAAATATGTCTATCACTCCTTTGCTTGATGATCCTTGTCTGTGAACTTTGTGTTATACAGGCCCCATTGACCTGATCACCTTGTTTTCTGGTAGGCATGATTTCTAAGTTTGACTTGTGAAGCAGACCTATCCCCCATGCAGAATTATTCAGTACTTTATCACACATGGTCAGAAATATACACAATAGGCTTGGTACAATAATAATTGGAAGAAATTCATTGGCATGTTCTGTACAGCAGGCTAGACAAGATAATTTAAATGGTCCTTTCTATCGGATATTAAAATGTATGACATTTTTGCCAGGTCCTACCATATATTGATACTCTCAGAACAACTGAGGGGACCATCTTTCAGTTCCCCATATCCTAAGCCTGGACCAAACCACTTCCTCATATAATTTAGGATGCATCAATGCACCAGTGATACATCAGTGCACAGAAAAGAGGCAATTGGTAACAAAAATTAGCTACATTGAAACTTCAACTGACTGTTAGGAACTGGGCACAGAGGAGGGTTCCACAAGGAGGTGTGGGGAGTTGGGAGAAGGAAGAGAATCCACGCACAAAAGACCCCTCTGCCTAGCAGTGACCTTCAGCCTCCCCTTGTATAAATCCCAGCTCCCGCCGAGCTCCAAACCCCAGAGGCATCCCCGTCACATGGTGGGGCAGGGAGCGCCCCTACACTGCACACAGATGAGGGGGCGGGATCTGGGGAAGCAGGAGCCATAGCAACTGATCAGGGAGAAAGAATCACGCAGTCGCTGAGGCATTCAGCATGCCTGCAAGCACGCAAGTGGGCGGGGCTAAGAATTTATAGGATGAGGCACAGCTTCCCTCACTTGCCGGCAATCAGCAGTGCTGTGAAGCTGGCCCCATGTGATTCTTGTGACAGGTTTGTTGGAGTATCTTGTACCCTTTAGAGTGTGTGTGCTATGCAGAATGAATGGACAGTGAAAGGTGAGTGTGTGAACTAGAATCCCTGAGTGTTGTTTGTCTGTAGCACAATTCCCCTACTTTCCCCGGTGGTTGGTTCCCTTCCTCCCCTTGTGCCCAGTGGTGTCGTGTCAGCTTTCCCTTCCTTCCCCTTTCCCAAGGTGTTAACCCCTTCCTCACTGTCTCAGACACGAGGGTGAGTTCCCCTGAGTACAGAGCGAGTCGGTGTGGGGTTTGGGAGGTTTGAGTGAGGACAGGGACCTGGTCCCATTGTGGAGTGTGTGGGGGATGCTCACGTTTCCTGTTGGCTGCCAATACCCCTGTGATGATACGGCCTCGCCCCGATTGGGTCGCCTAGGGCCAACCTATATCCTGAGGGGTCCTTTTTCACAGCAACGGAGGGTGAGCTCCCCTGGACCGCAGGAGTCCCCTTGTCTGTTTTGGGCATTTCCCAGGCCTAGGTCTGTGGTTTCCCTTTCTGTGACCCCTTACCCTCACACTGACACACTTAATCTAGAGGTTTGGTGCCTGACCCTCCTGCAACAGAACCTGTCAGGATCCCATCACAACTGTGTCTGATTGGGCATATTTTCTGCTTTAGCTGATTAAATCTTTGGCCAGGATCACCATGAGGGAGGCCCCATCCCCTTAGAGGACTGTAACAGCATGACATCCTACACAGGGTGGTGCATATAAAAATAAATGGCAGAATCTGTTCACCTTGCCCCTTTTTGAGATGGGCCTGCCCTTCTCAGAACATTGTGATGTCACAACACTCTGCATGGGATGGGGTCACACTAAGGCTGAAATGGGTACTTAATACTCATGATTAATACCAGCATTTTGGGGTATCACATTGGGCACCTGGCAAATTACCCAGGTACCGATTTAATACCTAGATGCCTGAAAAAAATCAGTAATTTTTACCAATTACCATTACCAATTTTCCAGTGTTCTAATTACCAATTGGTATACTGGATCGCAAAACAGAAAAATCAGAATATACATTTTAAAAAATTGAGACCAGAAGTCAATTTTCTGGGACCAGAAGAGGTGTCACTAAGTTGGTAAATAAACAAAAAATCAAAAATCTGTTCTGGAAGTTGAAATTCTAGTACATTGGGAATGGGTACTCAAATCAGGTCACAATTGGGTACAGATCAGTATACAATATTGTTGGGTGGTAGGGATGTGTGAACAGGATGGAGTTTGGTTGTTCAGTCGTTTGGGCTAAAATCTTAGTTCGGGTTCGTGTGTTCGGTCTGGCAGAGTTTGGACCCCCTGAATGTTTGGACAGTTTGGTCCTCCCACCAGGAGGCTTGGGGCACTCCAGGGACCCCCAGGGGTGCCCGGGGTGGCATGGAAGGCCATTGGAGACCCAGCAGTAACAGAGACCGGGAAGGCTTGGTGCTTGGCACACTGGGTTGCCCGAGCAGGCAGTTTCAGTGCTTGTCTCCTGGGGGTGCCTGTGGCACCAGAGCTGCCCATCTGAGACCCAGCGGCAGCATCAGCAGAGGCTGAGAAGGCTTGGTGCTTGGTACCCCAGGTTGCCCAGGCAGGCACGTTCAGCCCTTGGCCCCTGGAGGTGCCCATAGTACCAAGGATGGCTGTCTGAGACCCAGTGGCAGCAGCAGTAGCAACAGAGGCCGGGAAGGCATGGCACTTGGTGGTTGGCACCCATAGTTGGCTGGTCATTGCAGGCTGGCAGGTCTCCAGTTCTGCTTGCTCTATGCTGGGTTCTCCATTTCTAGTCACCATCATGGCAGGTGGTGGCTGACTGGCCACGTGAATCACTACTGGGCAGGCCACCTGACCAATTTTCAGAAGAGTTGGTTGACATCTGTCAAGTAGGATGCCAGCCTGCAATGCCTGGCCATGTATGGGTGCCAGCCACCACCAAACCTGGGCCAGGCCTCTACCAGAGCTCCACTGATGCCTGGAAGCCTACAATGACTATTTATTTAGAAGGGTGCCATCCTTGAGGGGAAGTGGTCTTAGTAGCAGAGCAGGTAAAAGATGTTGTGTCACAAAATATTCAGCATGAGGCCACTTCCCTGGGTGTTTTGGCATATTGGAAGTGGACATGCACAGTGCTGGATAATACTGTTTCTGATCCTTCCGGATTATGTCCAGTTAAGATGGATCCTTTGCCTATGCTTCCTCTCTTTCCATCAATATTGGGGATGGAGGAATTTGATCTCCCCTCAAACCAATTGTGTTTTGCAACTGCAGATGAAATGGAGGAATGATGGGCAGGCCCCCTAAGTAAGTCTCTTATTTCTATAGGTAATCTAGAGGTTTGGTGAAATCAAAGGGATTTTGTTTGGTGAATTAATGGAAAATGATTTTGGTTATTTCATTAGATCCTTTGACATTATTTTGCTCCAAGAAACGTGGCAAGTGAGGCAATTGGACTTGGACGTGTATGTGTCCTTTGTTATGGACGTTGCCCCATATGAAGTGAAGGGTAGGCCTAGTGGGGGTTTGGGCAGTTTAATATCTTAAACAGACACACCGGCAAGCATCCAGTTCTGCTCGCTCTATGCTGGATTTGCCAGTTCTAGTCACCATCACGGCTGGCTGATGCAGGCTGCCAGGCATCAGCGGACTGGTGGCACAGCGCTGCCAGGACTTGGTGGCTGGCACCCCTACTCAGCTAGGCATTGCAGGCTGGCTGGCATTGGTGGAGCATTTGCAGACAGTGAAGTGGAACGACAGCCCCCCCGTCTGGAACGTAGGCCCCAGAATGGTGACGGTGGGTCCTGGGGCTGGTGTGGCTGGATGCTTCTTGATGTGGTGGAATGACAGCTCCATGTGAGCAGAATGATGGCCCCAGAAACCTGACGGTGGGTCCTGGGACTAGAGTGGCAGCTTCTCAATGAATTGGAATGACAGTTCCCCATGAGTGGAATGACAGCCACAGAACCCTGATGGTGGGTCCTGGGACTAGAGTGGAAGCTTCTCGATGAAGTGGAATGACAGCTTCTCATGAGCAGAATGATGGCCCCAGAACCCTGACAGTGGGTCCTGGGATTAGAGTGGCTGCTTCTTGATGAAGTGGAACGATGACTCCCAGTGAGTGGAATGACAGTCCCAGAACCCTGATGGTGGGTTATGGGACTATAGTGGCAGATTCTCAATGAAGTGGAAAGACAACTCCCCGTAAGCAGAATGACCGCCCCAGAACCCTGACGGTGGGTCCTGGGACTAGAGTGTGGCAGCTTCTTGATGAAGCAGAACTATGGCTCCCTGTGAGTGGAATGATGGCCCCAGAAGCCTGATGGTGGGTCCTGGGACTAGAGTGGCAGCTTCTTGATGAAGTGGAATGACAGCTCCCCATGAACAGAATGATGGTCCCAGAACCCTGATGGTGGGTCCTGGGTCTAGAGTGGCAGCTTCTCAATGAAGTGGAACAACGGCTCCCTGTGAGTGGAATAACGGCCTCAGAACCCTGATGGTGGGTCCTGGGACTAGAGTGGCAGCCTCTTGATGAAATAGAGAGACAGCCTTCCCTGCCTGTAATGTAGGCCCCAGAACCCTGAGGGTGGGTCCTGTGGCTTGAGTGGCTGGCACCCCTACTTATCTAGGTGGTGCAGGCTGCCAGGCATTGGTGGAGCAATGTCAGAGGCCTGGCCGGGCTTGGTTGCTGGCACCCCTACTCGGCCTGGTGGTTAAGGCTGCCAGGCATCAGTGGAGCAGCAGAAGAGGTCTGGCCAGGGCTTTGTGACTGGCACCCCTAATTGGCCCCGTGTTACAGGCTGCCATCATACTCGACTGAGATCAAGAAGCAAATTGGGCAAACCTTTCCTGGTGGTGAATCTTGTGGACACCCAGCTCCCACCCACCAGTGCACTCATCTGAGCTATTCCCATCTAAAAGAGGGAGGACCAAATGGCTGACATGCAGTACCACCACCATGACCATGACCATGACCATGACTATGACCATGACCATGACCATGACCATGACCATGACCACCACCAGCAGCAGCAGCAGCAGCAGCAGTAGCTGCTGCTGATGCTGCTATTGGATTTCCAGGACACAGTGACTGGCATCGGTGGAGCAGCGGCAGAGGCCCGGCCAGGGCTCGGTGGCTGGCACCCCTACTTGGCCAGACGTTGCAGGCTGGCTGCCCTAAGTAGGGCATTTGTAGATAAGGAAGTGGAATGACAGCTCTCCCTGCCTGGAATGTAGGCCCAGAACCCTGATTGTGGGTCCTGGGGCTGGAGTCGCTGGCACCCCTACTCGGATGGGTGTTGCAGGTTGCCAGGCATCGGCAGAGCAGCAACAGAGGCCAGCCAGGGATTGGTGGCTGGCACCCCTGCTTGGTGGGGCATGGCAGGCTGGCTGGTATTGGTGGAACAGCAGCAGAGGCCCGGCCAGGGCTTTGTGGCTGGCACCCCTACTTTGAGGGGCATTGCAGGCTGCCAGGCATAGGCGAAACTGTGGCATCCGCCCAGACAGGGCTTGGTGGCTGGCACCCCTGCTTGGCCTGGAACTGCAGGCTGGCTGGTATTGGTGGAACAGTGACAGAGGCCCATCCAGGGCTTGATGACTGGCACCCCTGCTCGGCCTAGCATTGCACGATGACTGGTATTGGTGGAGTAGTGGCAGAGGTTTGGCCAGGGCTTGTTGGCTGGCACCACTACTCGGCTGGGCATTGTAGGCCTGCATCCTACTCGCTGGATCTCAACAAGCTCGTCTGCAAATTCGTCAAGCCTTGCCCGGTGGTGAATCAATCACATGGCCACCAAGTAGCAGACATTGGATTGCCGGGACACATAACCCAAGGCACAGACAGTAGAGGCAGCATTGGCAGCAACAGAAGACATTGGATTTCCCAGTAGCAGAAGCCATTGCACATACAGCAGAGGCAGCATTGGCAGCAGCAGACATTGGATTGCCCGGTAGCAGAACCCATGACACAGACAGCAGAGGCAGCATTGGCAGCAACAGACATTGGATTGCCGGGGCACAGAAGCCATGGCACAGACAGCAGAGGCACTATTGGCAGCAGCAGCAGATGTTGGATTGACCGGGCACAGAACTCGTGGAACAGCAGATATGGGAGCAGCAGGATTTGCCTGTGTGCAGCACCTATGGAGCCAGGATGGTAGGATTTGCCAGGGAAGAGCTCCCATACAGCAGCAGACAGCAGCAGCAGGATTGTGTGGGCACATTTGGATTTGTCAGGGGAAAGCACCCTGGACCAGCAGACAGCAGCAGCGGGATTACCAGGCCAGTGGGGCACATCACCCAGGGTTGCCTGGGCAGGGAGACAGGCACCTTGGCATGAGAGGAAGGCAGGCTGGGGCAGGGCTTCAGCTTTGCCCACAGGGCGGGCAGATAGGCACTTTGGCATGAGCATGGGAAGGCAGACTGAGACAGGGTTTGGTCTTGGCAACCTGGGCAGGCAGGCAGACAGGTAGCGTGGCATAAGCATGAGAAGGCAGACTGAGGCAGGCTTTGATCTTGGCAACCTGGGTGGGCCGGCAGACAGGCAGCATGGCATAAGCATGAGAAGGCAGACTGAGGCAGGCTTTGATCTTGGCAACCTGGGTGGGCCGGCAGACAGGCAGCATGGCATAAGCATGAGAAGCCAGACTGAGGCAGGCTTTGATCTTGGCAGTCTGGGCGGGTGGGTATACAGGCAGTGTGGCATGAGAGTTAGTAGGGAAGGCAGGCTGGGACCTTGGGAGGGCACTCAGATAGGCTGGCGAAGACTGTGCAGCGCGAGAGAGAGAGAGCCAGTCAGATATGCATGCTTAGATTGTCTAGCCAGAGACAGGCTGGCAAGCTTACAGCTTCCCAATTGCACCCTGCCTCATGAGGTCTGTCAGATAGACCAGCCGAGGTCATCTAGTCAGAGAGAGAGAGAGGCAGGGCAGGTGCTGGGCATTGGGAGGGAGGGACAGCACCTCAGCAGCAGCATCCCAGATTGAGGAGGAACCCCGTCCCAAGACTGCCCTTAGCATGGGATGGTGTGTGCCACTGCACCATCAATCCGGGTCCAGGGGCAGCTCGGGAAATCCCAGCAGCGGTAAGTTATCCTGAATAAAAAGCAACTGCCCCACCAACTTGGTCAGTTCGGCGAGCAAAAGTTCCCCCGCCCTGGAGAACAACCGCGAGCTGGGGACACTCGTTGGTGGGCAGGACAAGAGACTCTTGGCCACTTTGGACAGGGCCAGCCACACGTTGGTCTTGCCAGCCCAGTAGGCCAAGGGATTGCTGCTGGGTTTGATGCACAGCTCCTCCTCCAGGTAGCTCTCCACTGCTGCCATACTCCCTCACGTAACTCTGCCTGGGCACCACCTCCACCACTGCCCTTAGCCATGCTGCCTGCCTTGCTGTGCATGAGTCCATGAGCACCAGTGCCCTGCACATAAGAGCTTCTGCTGACATTCTGCTGGCATAATGCTGGCACAAGCCACTACTGGCATAATGCTGGCATATTATTCTGTTTACCCTCTATTTCACATAACTGAAACAATGGTAGGGAAAGAAAAAGTCACCTTCATTTCTAGAGAAAAATGGCTAAATGGCTAATGCAATATTGAGATTTGTACAGATTATAAGATGTTTTTGCCCAATTTGACAAAGGGGAACATACTAAGCAGTTCAGACTCTGGATATTGAAAACTCTCACAAAAGTGTACGGGTGAACTGTTCACCAAAAAAGTTATAGGATCAAGAATGACTATTCTGAGACTAAACAAGTTCCAGAAAACCTCAATCTAGTCATGACCAATTCACAAGCAGAGGCAAAATTTATTGGATATGGGTATGTTATTTGTTATGAATTATTTGGTCAGGCCTACAATTTTTCTGGTAGTGTACAAAGTACAGTTTGCAGTGCTTTATATTTACAACTATATAATTCAAAAAGTGTTAATAGATTCACCAAAACTGTGAATATTTTTAATCCCATGAATGCCTCATATCTCTAGTTTATTAGGTTTTCATGGAGTCCAATTATTTTAAATGATACAGGAATAGTAATAGGTCATGAAAAACTATGTCGTGAGCTGCTTTGGTTCAATCATCAAACAGCTGTACTCTTACAAGAATGTCCTACATTAAGAGAATAAAAAATCAAGCCACTAGATATTGTTGACCCCTGCTATAGATGAAGGGAAGCATTCGCTTTTCAACACATATGTTTTAAAGATTTGCCCATGCTGTCTCAACATTACTATATTGGCCACCCTCAAACAAACAAACACAAAAATCTTGAAATTAAAGCTAGAAAGGCCCAACTAGGAAAGTTTACATCTCAATTCAAGCATCCTTAAAACTTGACACCGTGTTAATTTTTTCTCTCTTCAAAATTGGATCAGAATGCTATGTGACCAACATGCTTACATGAGAGCAGAGACAAATAGTGGATTTGATAGTCACAAATATTATTTGGGTATTCCAGTTCGGCTACTTCATTTATTTTGCAGTTTCATTTATTTGCTTTGGTATTTTGGCTTCTTCATTTTACCGCTAGCACAATAACGCTAATAAATCCAAAATAAAGTAGCCAAAATACTGAAATGAGTGACCTGAAAGTACCAAAACAATCAAAACAACCACACCAGAAAAAGGCCCCTTTCAAATGGGCCGCAGTGGGTGGGAGGATGGGTGTGTGCCGGCAGTGGGCATTTCCATGGGCACACACCCAAATCCACTCATCTCCACACATGGAGCAACTGGCATTGGTGCTGGTTGCTCCATGCGTGGGTGATGGGTGGAGGCCGGTGGAAATGAATGGAGCATGCATGCACCCCCACCCACTGGCAGTGTTGTTCCCATGGGCACTCCAGTGGCAACTGGAGTATTCCTATGGACGTTCCACCCACCCACATGTGCGGGGGGGGGGGGAATTTGAAAAGTGCCTATCTAAAACTGATATTCAACAAAGCAGAAAATAAATTGTAGTTTTATCTATAGAGGCCCTTTTTGCACAGACAGAGGGGGGTGGGGTTGTGGTGCTGTCACGGTGGGTGGAGGTGGGTGTGTCCCCTTTCTCACAGACACACACCCATTTCCACCCATGGAGCCTCCTCTGTTTTGTTGGATGGCTCCATGGGTGGATGTGGGTGTTACGCTGGAGCACGCTAGCACCTCCACCCACCACCCATGGTGTTCACACAGGCAAACACCGATTGAACACCCATACCCCCACCCACCGCCATGCCATTACTACAGACGCCCCCACGGGTCTAACCCCCTTCTGCACACCCAGCGGGGGGGGGGGACGCGGAGGGGGGACTTCCGTGTAAAAACTGCCTTAGTTGGGCCTGAACTGAAGCAGACAACTCATTGGATGTGATATTCACTGTGAATATTAGTTTCAACTCTAATCCACACAATGGGCTACAGGAATACAGGGCGCTGTTTTATTCCCTTCTGGTGGAGATCCATTCATTTTGTAGACATTAGTGAGAAATGGAGAGCAGCTTCTATGGGGAAGCAACTCCTCATCAGTCCCATACTAGTGAGTAAAAAATAAGTAAGAGCAGCCAGTCAGCACAGTTCAGTTGACATGCTGAAAATGTGCAAAAGTAACCAGGTGGGCCAGGAAAAGATTGGTCAAAACTAATTTCTCCTCTTATTCTCTTCCCGTAATGGTAGTTAGGATGCAGGGACTGTGACTCTGAGTTACAATCTGGTCCATGTCTTCTCACAGACACAGAGCAGTGTTATTATACATGCCTCCTTGCTTAGGGTATGTAACAATTCCAAATTTAAACTAGCATATACTTCTTTCTAAGTTCTATATGATTTGTTTCTTTGTGAATGATCAGAAACCAGTAAATAGAGAGTAAAACTTGTCAGTGCAAGTTGGTTATTTTTTTCCAGAAATTTATCATTGTGAAAATATTGCAATCTGAAAGCTGAAAAAGCTGAAATAGGAACCTGATTTTATACCTGCAGGTAATACCTGCATTTTCAGGGACCATTTTGGGTACCCAAATACCATTTGAGAACTCAAAATACTACAACCAGTATATCAAAACACTGAAATTACTAAAAACCAAAACAAAATAATACCTGATAAATAAAATTCCCCAAATCCAGGACAAAATAAGTATTTTTGTATACCGGTTATTGCTATTTTGGGTATCTGATCGAAAACCAGTTTGGGTACCAAAAAGTACGCTAAATATTTGGTTCGATTCAGTTACCGGAAATTTGACAGCGACACCCATTTTTGCCGGTACTCATTTCAGCTTTAAGCATGATGATTGTCAAGATATTTAAAAACTTCTTCTTTTTTTGTTCCAGCTACTTATCCTTCTTTCTCTTGCAACTAAGGCCCTTCCCCTTGGACTGTGTTTTTGAAAGTGTATTTCGCCTTCTTTCCCTTGACACAAGGGGCAGAGTAACAAACTAAAGGTCAATATTAGGGGAAAGGAGCAGAAGGAGGTTTGGCTACATAACATCATCTGTGAGCTACCAAAGAACTGATGTAAAGTATACAGAGGGTTTTATGCCATTCTCCACCTGCCCTCCTCCTTTCACACTGACACTTCTCAAAGTTACATTTTTGGGCTTTCTTCTTGAATATTAGAAAGCCATTTTCTCAGTCTCCTTTTATGAGATTAAGACAAATGAAAATTTTCAGAGTTAAGAAATAGTGAACCACATTCATTTCTGGCATAGAAGTATGCATATTAGAAGAGTTTCACTATGGCTATACTTGGCAAATTCTGTTTTTCTTGTACTGGAAATGAAGGTTATGGTTTTAATAGAATTCAGTGAAGCAATGAATCAAGGTAAGGCAGCTAGAAATTGCCTTGTAACAACAAGTCTTATAATGAGAATGGAGTGTATTTTGCAGTGATAAAAAATGACAGACCAATTACAGTCAGCCTTAACTGTTATCAGTAAATTAGACGCAACAGACTTTATTAGTTCTAATCTAATGGTTGCTATCTTCCTGTTATCTAGTGTCTGCTAACCTAGCATTCTTCAGTTGATTAACACCTCCCAACTTTCAAAGACAACTACAATATAAAACTGAAGAGTTACATTAGACTGTATTGAAAATACAGATCTAATGCTCGTTGAAAGATGCCCAAATCCCATTATTTATATAAAAGTTCAGCAATGGTAACAGGCATTTTGAAGATCTGCACATTAAAACAGAAGTTCATTTCAGAAAACATAGCAAATATTGTGAACAAGCTATAGTTTGTTGTTGAATGAATGCAGAAAGAAGAATTAGAAATACATTGTTAGACCATCAATTCCATCTTTGTTAATACGGAACCATTTAGTACAACTTACTGTACGACTGTGAAATGCTGAGGGTTCTTAAGATTTAAAATAACCTAAAGAATACCTTTTGGCCAATTTCCTGAGAGTCTACAAATCACAAATATTGGTAGAAGCTAATTGATTGACAATTTATATGTCAGGAAGAAAATGAAATAAATGGTGACTCAGTTTACAGTGAGGTCAAATTTGGGCCAGCGTATAAAGATCGGTTCCAAAATCCATGCTTGTGTCCTGTTATTCAAGGATAATGAGCAACCAACAGTTCCCATATAAGTCAGTGGGAGCTGATGTTTGTAGCGCTATTTAAAAAACCCCAGACCACTTACTTAGGTGCTTAAACATGTATTTAGGAGCCTAACCTAAGGTTCCCTTTTTTGAGGGGGAAGTTTCATCTTAATATAATCTTAAATATTCAAAGCCCCGATGCTTGTACATAATGCTAGGCACAGATGGTCCCAAATTACCAAGAGTAATAATGGAAATTGTCCACGAAATGCTGACTCTCTTGAGGAGTGATATAACTTCTATGATGCAAGCTTGGGCTTTACTCATAAAAAAAGTACTTGCCCCTGGAGCAAATTCCCTATTGATTGCCACAAGGGAAAAATACATTTGAAGACAAATAAATACCTGCCTTGTAATCTTTTATAGGTGTACCTACTATAGTGACTGCTCTTACTTGTACCTGCCATGCTGTTTCAATGCAATCTATAATATTTATTATATGCATCCACTATAAAAATGGTTGTTCTTGCAAACTTCTTCAAAACAGATAATAAAACCTCAAGAGAGCTCATTTTGGATTCATACTTTGTGTTCATTGCAAAATGAATTCAACTGCAAAACTGCTTATTGGTGCTAACTCTGTAAAGCAGAAATATAAAAAGACATCTCACTTTGTATTCAGCAGTAACAAGTTTAATGTAATTCAGTTAACCTTGCTGTACTTCAGAATAACTAAATTAGAAGTTCATTTGTATGCATAATAGATATGTTTATGTTTGAATACAGGTTTTGTTGTCAGATTGTATAATCATATAATATACTAAGCTAGGAAATAGCTGAAGGACTTGCCCAGTGAATATTTTCTTTTATGACCAAATAATCATCTCATTAATATTATATTTATTTGCATGGGCTTAACAAACAGGTCAGCAGAAATTTAAACATGGTGGTTTTGAGAACATTTGAGTGATGCTGTGGTACATTTTCAGTGCATTTCACATTTCTAATTTTTGTGGTATTTTAAGAATACCACAAAAAAATCAGAAAAGAATTTGAATTTTAAATGGACTTATTGAGGTTATACTTATGTCCCTCTTGTATTCTTTTATGTGTAATAAGAGATTAAGTTTTGCATACATGGGTACAGGAAGCATGTTTTAATCTCTTTTCCCCTGAAAGCATGGCATATTATCCTCAGCCTGCTGGAAAGGGGGTGTTGCTGCAGTGGCATGAAAGGAAGTCTCATGAGAAGGGGCTTTTGCGGTGCCTTTTTGTGGCTGGCGGTTCTCCTCCTCATTGAAAGGGAGTGAGGGGAGCTAAGGCACAAGAGCAGAGCCCCGGAGAAATGGTGCAGCCACACCTGATGGCCAGTGTACCTGGAGCACTGCCTATCAGCTGTTTGGTGGTGCCCCAGTGATCAGCTGTTAGGAAATGTGGAGGGGTGGTGGTGGAGTGAGCGAAGAACCTCCCCCATGGCCAGTCTTGGTGTCTCCCTCTCCACTCTGGGTGAACAAGGGCAACCTGGGTTGGTAGAGTTGGGGAAGAGCTCTGACCCCAGTTAGGCTTAAGACCCTGGAGCACACCCTGAGGGACTACCCCAACTAGAACACAACCACATGTTATCTCTGGGTGAAAACAGACATGACGCTAACCACACTTTAACCACACTTGGTGGTCATTTATGCATGTTACAGGGCTGTATAGGGCACCAATACAGCCCTGCAACATGCATAAATGACCACCAAGTGTGGTTAAAGTGTGGTTAGTGTCATGTCTGTTTTCACCCAATGGCTTCAAATTAGGTTTTAGGATCCCAGCAGAAGATGTTAGATACCAGATGAGGGCCGACAACCTCAATTTAGTTATTGGTAGTGAGCACATAGTTTTCATCAAACTTGATATAGAGATATGGGAAGGCAGGACTACAGTTCACACTAGGGATCTCTCTCTCTCTCTCTCTCTCTCTCTCTCTCTCTCTCACACACACACACACACACACACACACACACACACACACACACACGGCAGTAGTGCCAAATAAGGCTCTGGGAAAATTTTGCCTTATTCACCACCTCTCTTTTCCAAAGGAGGCTTTGGTAAATTACACCATCCACTATGAATTTTGCTGAGTCTGGTATGCCTCATTTGACTCAGTGTTCAAAATGGTGTGAGCATGCAGGTGTGGAACCCTATTAGCTAAGAGTGACATAACATAAGCCATCTGCCTGCTCCTGGTCCACCCAACGGATTTCAAATGACTGTGAATTGAATTTCAAGGACAATTTTACTTCAACAAAGCCATGCAAATGGGCTGTTCTATATCCTTTGTGGCTTTTAAGAAGTCCAGTTTGATAATCAAATGGGTGGTTAGATGATTACTCAGAACAAAATTCATTTCACATAGGTGTATTTATACCAGGGGTGGAATGAGTTTTTGATCCATTTGAAAATCTCAGAGAATGGGCCTCTTGACAAGATTTTTCTGGGTTGAGAATCTCACAATAATTGACATTCTCACTGCCATTTTCACGGAATTCTCAGGCAACACCTTGGCTGCAAAGGCAGAGTTGTCGCGCCCCATCAGGGGACGCAATGAGCCCAACACTTGCTGTAAGGGGAAGGGGACTCTCCCTGAGCAACGCTTCCCTTTTCACAAGCCTCTACAATCCCCCGCGGAAGTGTGGTGCTCCGTGGGGGGGTGGAACTCGTAGGAGAAGGCGCCCGCATGGCGGGAAGATTCGGACCCAGTGAGGGTTGCTAGGCAACCCTCGCTGGGAAAAACATGAAGAGTGTGCAACTGATTGGTGTACCACCCAAGAGGGGCGATGCATGTAAAGAACATTACCTCTTCACCTGAGCAAATTTCCCCCACCATCACAATTCGGATACATAATTTGTTATAAATAAAGAGTGCGGCCATTTTGAATTCCAACTTCATGGTGTTGTGTCTCATTTGGGAGAGGGGGGTGCGCTGACAAATATTCTGTGCATGTGAACAATGGCCACCAGGGGACTGTGCATGTGCAGAATGGTCATTGTGGCCATTTTGTTCATGCGGAGAGTGTTTTTGAGTTTTTGAGAATCTCTTGAGATTTTTGAGAAACCTAAAAAAAAAAAAAAAACCTCTGTGCATATGCAAAATGGCTTCTGGGGCTGTGCATGTGCAGAATGACTGTAGTGGCCATTTTCACATGCACAGCCTGTTTGGGGAGAATTTTGAGACTCTCACGAGTTTTTAGAAAACCTCAGCAAGAACACGTGAGATCTTGCTAGGGTTGCAAGAATCTCAGAGATTCTCACAAGAGCACTGTGCACTTCAGCCCTAATTTATACATCGTAATCTGTCACAAAACCACAGATTTGACCACTTGTGATCATTAAAAATACCAACTCATTTTAAAAACTAGATATAGGTCTCAGCGTCCTAGTCAAATTCAAAGCTGAGTGACAGCATTTTACCTATCTACATTTTCTCCATGTTTTTAACTTCATGCAGTTCTCCCACCCACCCACCCCCAATCCCTTTCATGGCCTAATGTTGTGTAGCATCATATCATTCTGCACTGCTGAGTATTTGCTGTGTTTCACCCTGGAAATGGCTGCATTAGAGTGATGAGCAAAAGCAATTAAGTTTTTCCACCAGTGTCACTGTAATTCATTATGATGTCATCACAGGGCAAGCATACAAGGAGCAGGATAATAAGTAAGTACCATGTGATGGGGGATTTAAGCAATTAGGCACAATTAACACCTGCACATTTAGATTAAAACCCTCATCTTTGGACTTTTCTGAATAACGTTTACAATTAATTCATTAGGAAGAGTCATAGAAATATATTATGTTGAATTTATTCCTATATACATTTTAACAGGGTGTGCTTAACCCAGGGTAAGTTCTTACAGAGTCAGACCCCCAAAATCACTTTCTTGTTGGGATTTAGCTCAAATGTCTCTTTATTCATGAGTCTGAGCCTTATACACACACTCTCTATACCCAGTTCTGTTTCAGAGTTCCAGGCCCCATTTTGGTCAATCCCAGTGTCCAGAGCATTTCTCTACCATGTACAAATGTCACAGTACTCTCAGTCCTTTATGGGTCAGACACTGTCCCAGCTGCTCTCTTACAAGCCTGGCACACTCCTCTAGACTGCTGGCTCATCTAACTCCACCCTGCAGCCTCGCAACCCCTCTGGCCCGGGTTTGTATGGAGACAGAGCCCAGCTCATGCTCCTATCTCCTCAGTAGCTCCAAGGAGTTGATTGTCTGGGATGCTGGCTCATCCACCTACACCGTGCAGTTCTAAGGAGTATGTTTAGAGGCAGACCTCTCCCCTGGCTCCTGCCTCTTCTACAAGCTACTCCACAAGCCCTCTCAGCTGAGGCTACACCCTATGGGTCAGGCTTGCTCTGAGACAGAGATCTACCTAACTCCTGCCTCCGCTGTGTCCTCCCATGCATTGAGCTTGGCTCAGAATTTACGCTCTGAGGTGGCTTTTGTCACCCCTAAACGCTGGTGTCCTTCAATTAGCCTGGAGATGCACCTTCTTTGCAGTCTTAAGCCGCACCTCCTTGAAGGGCTAGTCTTTCAATTCAGCTGCATCTTGCTACAATAATACTGCTTGGTAGGTTGCAGGATTCTACAGTATATTAAATGAAAGAGACCCTGCCTGAATACAATGTCAAAATTATAAATTTCAAACACAGAACATAATCGAAATGATGGACTTGAGATATCAAATGCTGTACTTGCAATGAGCTTACTAGGAACAAGGACAGGAAGGAAGTTCTTCAGTAGTGGTTCCCAACATTTTGTTAGCATGATCCCATTTTGAGACTTAATTCCATGACCTCAGACAGCAAGAAAGACATGCAAAGTATATTGTTATTAGTCAGGCTGGAAAACCATCCAGAGATAAAATGACAATACTTGTGTATCCAGTCTACAGTTTGCTTGCAGACTCCTGGTGATGAGATTGTGACACTAGTTCAGTAAAATGGGGACAGAAACTAGCCACCTCAGGAGGACAGGGAACTTTATGTGGTGTATCTCCCCAAGTAAGACGGGCTCTCCCTCTCTCTCTCTCTCTCTCTCTCTCTCTCTCTCTCTATATATATATATATATATATATATATATATATTACTAGGGGAGATTGGACAGTATAAAGAAATGTTCACTTAAACCCCGTTTTCTGGCCTAACTAGCTATTTTAAGGTGTGAACCAGGTAAGGAACTGTCAGGAGACCACCTACCCTCCTACAGGGTTATATAACTCAGGAATCATAGGGTGAAAATAGACATGACGCTAACCACCCTTTAACCACCCTTGGTGGTTATTTATTCATGTTGCAGGGCTGTATTGGTGCCCTATGCAGCCGTGAAACATGTATAAATGACCACCAAGGGTGGTTAAAGGGTGGTTAGCATCATGTCTGTTTTCACCCATATTGCATAAGTTTCATGGGTCTGAAATTACCTACCCCTGGCATCGCATGAAACAAACCTTTGTCTTTTCTTGTTGTCAGTAATAGGGAATGAACTCCCACCCTCAGTCTGTGGAGAAGGGCAGGATAAAAATGTAAACAAATTAAATAAATAAAATAATAGTTGAAACTTACCTCTTTCTAAGGTAATGGATACGTTAAATTTTTGAAGAGCTTTGATTCATGAAGTCAAGATTTTCCTCTGCAAGGCTGTTATCTGTCTTTCTGGAAGCAAGTGAATATAAAAATGAAACCTATGAAGAAGAGGTGAAGGGGACAGTTAGATATTTAAATAAGGAACAGAAAACTTTTTAGTGCCTAAGTTCTGAGAGAGCTTTGACTGGGTGTGAGAGATTTTCAACACAGCTTAACAGGGGATTAAATACCTTTCTATTAGCTCATTTATCATACATTCATCTTTAGTTATGGCATGCCTTGGTAAATGGTGACATTTGCAAACACTTCAGTTAAGGTCAGTATGTTCTAGGTAACACTGCACTTAAACGGTATGTGAAATAATTGGTACGTAACAAAATAATTACATTGAATCTACTTTAAAGAGCAGCTTACCTTACAGCAATTTTTATCCTTATGAGGCCAAGAGAGATTTTGAAGGGAGGCTTGCTAAAAAGGCAAAAACAAGTAACAAAAACTTTTTCAAATACATCAGAAGCAAGAAGCCTGCTAGGGAGTCAGTTCGGTCATTATATGACAAGGGAGTAAAGGGGGCACTCAGGGAGGATAAGGACTTTGCAGAGAAGCTGAATGAGTTCTTTCCGTTGGTATTCATGGTGGAGGATTTTGGAGAGGTACCCACGCCGGAACCTTGCTTTGCTGGTGAGGAATTGGAAGAGCTGTTACAAATCAATGTGACGTTGGAGGATATTCTAGGGCAAATTGACAAACTGAATACTAACAAGTCACCAGGGCCAGATGGCATTCATCCTACAGTTCTGAAGGAACTCAAATATGAAATCGCAGACCTACTATTAGTAATTTGTAACCTGTCACTAAAATATGCCACTGTACCTGAGGACTGGAGGGTGGCAAACATAACCCCAATATTTTAAAAGGGATCCAGAGGCTATCCTGGAAATTACAGACCAGTAAACTTGACATCTGTGCCTGGCAAAATGGTGGAAACCATCATTAAGGATAGAATTACAAGGCATGTTGACAAACATGACTTAATGGTTAATAATAATAATAATAATAATAATAATTAATAATCTTTATTGTACTGGCCACAGGCCATGACAAAACAAACATAATATGCATAGCATAGACATATATACATAAAATCAAATTAATTAATACAACCCTTCCATAGAATGAAAAAAGAAACATTTGACAACCACCATAACCATAATCCTAAATCACACGATAACCCTATTTAAACCCAGTCTGCCAAAATAATCTCCCAGCAAGGCCTAAGTTTCACTTCATCTTTTCCAAGAACCTAGCCCTAGCTTTTTGCATAAGATAAGCATACAGCGCCATTCTCTCAATATGGCATTGGTTTTTTCCTGCAAGGAGATACACTAACTTTTGCTTTACCATTTGGTTGGGGGGGACTACTATCCTCTCCCCCATTCTTCTACGTAGAGTAGCAAACATTGGACATGCAAAAAGATAGTGGACAATGTCCTCTATTTCGGATAAACAGTGAGGACAAGGTCTGTCCCCATATAAAATGCCTGCATATCTTCCCTCCAAAACTGCTGATGGCATTATCTTCAGCCGTAATGCAAAAAATGAGCGCTTATGTTGGAAGGGGAGATCCCAGTTAATATATTCAGCTCCCCCACTATCAGGCATCAAATACTGATACCAAGAAGATGTACCTGATTCAGCGGCTAATTTCCTAGCAATTTGAACATCAAGATCCATAATCCTGGTTTTCAGCATACTTTTTATATCTTTAAATGTATATCCTTCAGGAATGAATATGACAGTCCAATCTTACGAAGTATGTTATTTATTTTAAGCCACCAATGAGAGCCAATATGACCTTCATTCAGCTTTTCTTGGAGGCAAATATTAACCAATTTGACCTCCTGGCCCTGGCTAAGAGGATAGTCACGATTAAATCTGCACTCAAGGAATGTACTCACAATTCCAATCTTAACAGGACAGATGGCATTGAATTCGGGACCTGCATCAACCTCCTCAGGAATTTGTGAAGTACAGGCTCTAATATTTGTGATACTCCAGAGGAAATACCCCAGATCAGAGCCCCATACCTCAATTTCACTAAAATCTTTGTGCGAAATACCTTAAGGGCAGGGGCAAATCTCTGCCCCCCCCTTCGTTGAGAAGAATTTGCAAATTGCCCCCACAGATCCCAGGACACTAGTCTTCAGTGATTGGATATGTGGAATCCAAGACCCACTGTGGTAGAACACTAATCCCAGGTAGGTAAAGCACTTTACCTGCTCAATTAATATTGAGTCCATATACCAGTGCTCTTGCTTAAAGGTGGGTCTAAAGACCAACACCTTTGTTTTCTTATAGTTTATTACCAGATCTTGCGCACTACATTCTTTAGCAAAATCACCCATCAAGCGTCTCAAACCCAATCCAGAAGTTGATAATAACACTGTGTCATCAGCGTACATGATGATTGAGATCCTCCTTGTACCAATTTTAGGTGCCATATACTCTCCTGAAACCCTTAAATTTAGAATCAGGTCATTTACGTATAAATTGAACAAAAGCGGGGCCAAAAGGCACCCCTGTCTAACTCCTCTCGTGGTCTCTATTCTTTCAGAGAGATGACCTAATTTGTCAAGCCTGACTTTTAACCCTGTATCTGAGTAAAGAGATCTTATTAGTCTCAGTAATCTCTGATCTATCTTTAATCTAGTATAATTTGCCCATAATTTCTCCTGATTTACTAGATCAAAAGCTGAGGAGAAATCTACAAATGTTGCATATATATTTGGCCCCTTGCTTTTATACTTTTCAACAAGATGGGTCAGGAGGAACAAGGCTTAATGGAGAAGAGTCAACATGGATTTAGTAAAGGTAAGTCATGCCTTACTAACCTGTTGGAATTCTTTGAGAGTGTAAATAAGCATGTGGACAAGGGAGACCCAGTAGATATAGGGTGATTTCAGACGTTACGGGGCCCTTTGGCCCCGTACCGAAAGCACCTGATCCATTCCCCCCCGGGGTCACCCCATAACGCCATAGCAGACATGCCGGGGGGATCCCGCCGGGGAATGTGGGAGGGGGTCAATGTGCGGCCGCACGGCCCCGCCCCCTCCACGCACCCCGCCGCCCGCCCTCCGAGGAGATGGGTGGGCTGCGGGGCCATTGCGGCCGCCGCGTCTGGCCGTATGTGCCATGGCCCGGGATCCCGCCGGGGATCCCGGGCCGTGGCACGTGGCCAGACTTTACTTTTCGTTGGTCCCTGCCCGAGGTCCATTTGACCACGCTTCCCAGGACATTCCCCCGGCTAGCCCGGGAAGCGTGGTTCAAACAGACCCCATGTGGGGATTCACCATGGCGAACATCTGGCGGCCGCCAAACAGACGTTCAGGACACGGTGACCACAGGTGGGTATTTATACACATCTAGATGTGTATAAGAGACAGATAGTGTACTTGGATTTCCAGAAAGCATTTGATAAGGTCACTCATGAGAGACTCTTGAGAAAATTAAAAAGTCATGGGATAGGAGGTAGTGTCTTACTATGGATCAGAAACTGGTTAAAAGATAAAAAGCAAAGGGTAGGACTAAATTGGCAGTTTTCAGAATGGAGAGATGTAAAAAGTGGTGTGCCTCAGGGATCTGTATTGGGTCTGGTGCTGTTTAATGTATTCATTAATGATTTGGAAATGGGTGTTAAGAGTGAGGTGATCAAATCTGCAGATGACACCAAGTTATTCAAGGTAGTTAAAACACGAGCAGACTGTGAGTAACTGCAACAGGATCTTACGACACTGGGTGCCTGGGTATCTAAATGGCAAATGAGTTTTAATGTGGACAAGTGCAAAGTGATGCACGTAGGGAAAAATAATAGGGATGTGTGAACAGAATGCAGTTCGGGTGTTCAGCCGTTTGGCCGTTCGGTTCGGGAACCGAGTTTGGGTTCGATCATTCAGTCTGGGAACCAAGTTTGGATTTGGTCATTCAGTTGGGCAACGTTCAGTTTGGCCAAACGTTCAGTGGAGTTAGGTATCGGTATTGGTATCATTTTTATTTATTTATTTATTCAAATTTGTAATCTAATATTATATATATATCTACACTAACTCTAACTGCTATTAACTATTCTAAAACCTATGGAATCAAATGGAATATTATCTAATATCTACAAAGGCCTTTTCCTACAAACACACTATACAATATTAAAAATGAATCACTACACACTGTCTCTATCTGTCTCTATAACTAAGCTAACTTGTACAACTATCTATATCTATAGTAACTACCTAATACCTAATATCTATCTAACTATATACACATGGATCTCAAGGGGGTGGGGGACACAGACAGCTCACATGAAACAACACAGGGAGGGATACAAAACTGAAATGAAACCTAAATCATTTGAATCCTACTCTAAATAAATCCAAAAACATGGGAAGGGAATCAGGGATGGAGTATATAAAGGGAGGAGGGAAGGATTCAATGGAGGGTAGGGAGAAAGAACACAGGGATGGGTAAAAAAAAAACCAAAACCTAAATCTAGCTAATCTAATCGAAATAAATGATACTAGGGAGGTAAATGTGTGGGATGGGTGAAATAGGAGGAGGATGGCAATGGATTAAAAACACAAACTGCTAGGAAAGGGAGACTTCTGAAAATGCCTGCTGTCAGGAACAGTGTGTATCTCAGAAGGTGTTGGAAGAGGGGAGGGCAATGACTCTTTTTACTTGCTGCACCTGCCTTACCACAAGCCCCTTTGGCTCTGTAAAGCCTAGCTCCCTCGAGCCCCATGTCCAATCAAAGACTGCGAAGCCAGTGGTCTGAGGAGAAAAGGTATGGTTATTCGGCAGGCTAGCTGCTGCTCCAAGCCTCTCCACCACTGGTGCCGGGAAGTCTGCTCCTTAGCTGCTTCCCCCTCCCAGGGCCTTCCAGTCACATTTTTCCCACCCGAACTCATCGGAATTCACCTGAAGACTGAACTTTTTGGTTGTTCAGAGTTCAGATCGAGTTCGGTTCGGTCTCTTCGGGTTTGGGTTCGGTCATTCTGTTTGATCATACAAACGGTCCGAGTTTGGTCTGAAATCTGAACTTCTGAACTGTGTTTGCACATCCCTAAAAATAATCCAAACTATGGGTATATAATGCTGGGTACTAAGCTAGGAGGTTACCATTCAAGAAAAGGATCTGGGGGTGGTTGTGGACAATACAATGAAATCCATGGCGCAGTGCACAGCAGCAGTCAAAAAAGCAAACAGAATGTTAGGAATTATTCAGAAGGGAATAGAGAATAAAATTGAGGAGGTCATAATGCTTCTATACAAATCGATGGTGCGACTGCACTTCGAATATTGTGTGTAGTTCTGGTCGCCCCATCTCAAAAAAGACATAGCTGAACTAGAAAAGGTACAGAGAAGGGCAACAAAATGATCAAGGGCATGGAAGGGCTCCCATATGAGGAGAGACTTGGTAGTGTGGAAGCTATGTTATTGTCTTTATGGAAGTTCATATGCTGAGGCCTGGAAACTTGGGACAGTAATGAAAGAGATGAGCTGAGGTTATAAAAGGCTCCATGTACTCATTACAGCTAATTGCAATAGATAAAGATTGCCCTTTACAAATAGCTTCAAGTTTGTTTTCACTTTCTTTAAGTTTTTGTTTTTCCTAGCCTTGAAGATGTTCCTCTCTAATATAAACTGTCTGTGTAGCAGTTCTGTGTCTAACACAGCTCCAAACTGGTTTTCTAACTGATAAGACATGCTTCTTTGCCTGTAACCTGAAAGGTCTATAAAAAGGTTTTATAACTCTGGCTAGGGAGGTACTCTAGATCTATAGGAGAAACCTTTTAGAGCTGGGACCCTCCTAACAGCTGTTAGAAGCAGAAATAAAGTTTCTCTGATAGATTCCATTCATACACAGAGTGTGTCCTTATTTCTTCAACAGTAGGTTGGGGCTCTTCAGTTTAGAGAAGAGACAACTGAGAGAAGATATGATAGAGGTCTATAAAATCATGAGTGGCATGGAACTAATAAAGAAGGAATAGTTATTTACCCTCTCAGCTAGTACTAGAACTACAGAACACTCCATGAAACTCATGGGTGGCAAGTTTAAAACAAATAAAAGAAAATATTTTTTCACTCACTGTATAATTGGGGTGTGGAATCTACCTCCAGAGGTGGTGGAGTAAGAGCGGGGGCGTGACTCCTGAAAGCAACCAGAGGGGCGGGGGCAGCAGGACACCATGCAGACTGGCCCTTTAAAACCTTGCGACTAGCAGAGGCGATGTGTGGAGTAAGAGCATGGTTGTGACTCCTGAAAGTGACCAGAGGGGCGGGGGCAGCAGGACACATCACAGACTGGCCCATTAAAATCTTGTGACTAGCAGAAGCAGCGTGTGGAGTAAGAGCATGGGCGTGACTAGGGCTGTAGCAGAATGTCGCAGCGGTAGCTATTTCCGCCAGAAACAGTGTTTCCGCAATTAGTGGTACGGCGTGGCAGAGGCTTTCATTATGCTAGTTTCATTCCTCTACTTCTGCAGTTCCACTAATTTCATTCTGCTACTTCCACAGGCTTTGCAAAATAGTGGAAACACGACATTTTCGCTACTTCCACCATTCTGCCAGCACCACAAAATAGCAGAACAGCAGTTTTCCGACAGTTTCCACAATTTTTCTGCAATTCCGCAATTTGCAGAATGCCGGCGGAATTAGCGGAATGTCCACAGAAAAGCCGTGGTGTGGCATGGGCAATTCCAAAATGGCGGAATGGAATCGCGGTTCGGTAACAGCTGCCGCCGCATCAGCCCTAGGCGTGACTACTGAAAGCGACCGGAGGAGTGGGGGCAGCAGGACATGGTGCAGACTGGCCCTTTAAAACCTTGCGACTACTGGAGGCAGCACCAGAGGCATGCGCTGGGGCAGCGTGCCTAAGGACAGCGCATGCAAGAGCTCACCCTTGTGCACGCAGCCTTAGGTGCCAGCGGTGCTGGTGATGGGCTGCTCCCTTTTGATTGGTAATGTTTTTTTCTTCATCCCTTGGAGACACCTCCAAAGCTGTGTAGTTACTGTGTGTGCCACGAAGTGCTACAGGACCATGAGTCGAGAAGCTCTGCCGGGAAGTGGACGTAGGCTCCCGGGAAGGCTGGTCCCGGTGGCAGAAATATAGAGAGAGTTGGTTGGGAGGGCCTCCGTGGAAAGTAAGGCTTGACTTTTTTGGCAGGCCACGGAGCCCCGAGAATTGGGGGGGTAGTTTAAAACATCCACCCCTGAGTTCGGTGTACAGTGGAGGAACTAGAAGGATGGGGAGTGGTTAAGCTGTGAGGGGTGTAAGGCTGCTGGAGCGGAACTGCAGCCCTGCCTATCAACCCAGTCCAGTGTCTTGCTGGTGCTGGTGCTGTTTGAGGAAGCGAGGCTGGGCTACCTTTTAGAGCATTGGAATAGCCGTGCCTGGGTGTGGCGCTGATCTTGACAGGGAACTCTAGGGGAGCCTGTGAAGCAGGAGTCCTCCATTCCTCTTTTTAGCCTAGGCAGGCATAATTTTTGATGCCATGGGGTGAAAAAGGGGCAGAAATTCAAAGTCACCTGCCACCCTGAGGGACCAACCTAATTTGAAGCAGGCAAGGATTGAAGCCTGTTGTCAGTGCTATGCCTGCTCAAGGGATAGCTCTGACTAACAGGTTCAGCTGTCTGGCTGACCAGGCGGAAAATTCCCCTTCCCCTCTATTACATCCTCCCAAAGGGGAGGGGGCCTTAACTCACACCTATCCCGATAACTCCCTGTGCCCCTTAAATGACCCTTCTCAGATACCTGGGGCCAGAGATGGAGGGGATCATGTTGATTCTGCCCCGCTGACAATTTCGTGCCATGCTAATATCTGCAAGTGGGCAGCGGCACTAGAGCAAACCCACAAACTAATTAGCACAACTTTAGGAGAGTTGAAAGCTACCTGTCGGGGCTCAGTACAGACACCGCAGGAACCATATTCTTCATGTAGGTCTATTCATGTGGCCACTAGCAGCCAACCAAGATCCATCTTAGGTCAAATTTCACAGGCTGAAATTAGTGCAGGGGGGAGGTCATGGAACGTGTCACATAGGGTATTGTTGATTGACAACTCAGCTATCTGGATGAACATTCATCCCCTATGGAATGGAGTTATCCCAGCCTGGGACTCCAGAGCCATGGTGGTCCGAAATTTGTCCTTTTTAATAGGAGAAATGTTCACTCTGGATGAAATTATCAAAGTTACAATATTAAACTCAGGATGGGGTTTTGTTAGGCTCAAAATATTTTTTCATAAGCAAGATTGAGTTCCTAAGCTTTTCCGGTGTAGATGGTCTCTTCTTCAATGGGGTATATCCATTGATAGAGTCTTCACTTATTCACATGCTGCCCCTGGTAGTGTACCCAATGTGGTTGGGGTCTATGGCCCCCCTTTGGGCGAGAGGGATCAGGGACATATGGATAGCATGGAGGAAAGGGTGCTATGAACGACCAAAGACCAAATTTCTGTAGGGACAGCCCCCGTTCAGGGTTCAGCGTTGAATAGTATTGAGCAGCTGGTAAGCCCAACGAGCCTTAGGGTACAGCGAGGGGGAGATGGCCTTGGAACAAATTTAAACTCTCCCAAGAGTGAACTGGGCAAAGTAATGCTAGAATTCTGTTTTGAGAAAAATCTTACTGATAGGGCGCTGGTTCAAGAATCATGGATGTTTATGACCAACTGGCCCCTTTAGAACAGGACTTATTTCTGGGTAGATTGCTCTCTCTACAGGATAAGTTAGTGTGTAAAGAACTGGAGCCCCTGTACCGACTACCCTTTCCCTTGTGGGCCTTGAGGGGCCAAATACTGACCACGGTCCAGAATATAGTCTTAGTAGTGCTGCCCATAGCAAGTTTGGGCAGAGTCAGGGTGGTAGTCTAAAAAAGCGAGGTAATGGGGACTCTTCTTGTACATTTAAGGACTCCATATTCCCGGAGCCGGCGGCAGACCTCTCAGCCTTAAATACCCCTTGGATTCATCGAGAAAGTAGAGATTTACAATTGGAGGAACAGGACTCACATGATTCTGGCGAGGCCCATTCTAGCCAGGGTTTTAAGCTCCTATCCTGGAATATAGCAGGATGGGCCTCACTGCTGGACCATGATAAAAGAAGTTTTTTGGATGCCTATGAGATACTTTGTCTCCAGGAATCCTGGCTCCTGGACAGTACGAATTTTTCCCTCCCTGGATATTATTTCTGGTGTGTTCCTGCGGTACAAAATGTCCAATTTGTCTGGCCTGTGGGAGGGCTGATGACTCTCCTGAAGGTAACAGTACAGGCTCAGGGGTTTAAAATACCCAATGCCCTGGAGCACGTCTTACCGATCCTGTTGAAGTTTGTGTCAGGTTTAGAGGTCATTGTTCTCAATATCTATCTTCCCCCAAGAAATATAGCACCTGACGCTTTCTGGGGTCAATTAAGTATTTTTGTGCGAGAACTTGGAATCCAAATATGCTGACATTCTTATTATTCTGGTGGGTGCTTTAAATGCCAGAATAGGTGACAGTAAGGAGAGGCAGGCCAGAATCCTGGGAATAGATGTTGAGGACGACTTTTTTTCCCCCCACATCAATCGAGTGATCTTGAATTAAATTCCAATGGTGCCCATTTCCTTAAGTTCTTATCTGCAGGTTAATGGAAGATATAAAATGGTGCCTCGCTTGGAGACAGCACTGGGCGTTTTACGTATGTTGTGTGTAATGGCCACAGTGTGGTAGATTATATTTGTATTCAGGATTATTATCTAGACAAACGCAACGGTTTCCAGGTCCTTGTAGAGGGTGCCAGCGATCATCTCCCTCTGTCAGTCATTTTCTTCTTTCCTTTTAATTCTTTTGAGGCTGCTGAAGCGGGCAGCCCATTGCTAACTGAGGAGGGTAGGGTAACTGGCATGGCTCTCCAATAGCTTTGGAATGATAAAACCAGTTCCCTTGCAGAGGCACTTTATGTGAAGGAGGTGTTTATCTCTATTAAGTATGAGTTACTATCTATAAAGAGGGGTGATACGGATGCCTTCTTTGCTAAATTTGACTAGCTGCTGAACTGTATAAAAGAAATGCTCCCAGTAAAAGCCTCTAAGAGGCCACTCCGGGGTAACCCCCAGTGGTCTGATGAGGACTGTAGGAAGCTTAGGAGTCTATTTAGATCATGTGCAAAGTCATTTAAGCGCTCCTCTAGCTCAGTTGATACAGCTCGCTATGCTAGTTCCAAGGCTGCTTATAAAAAACTTATAAGAGATAAGAAGCAAGCTTTCTGACTCTCTGCCTGGCAAAGGCTAGACGGAGCATCTAAAGAGAGTAATTAAAATTGGGGGGGGGGAATATAGTGAAGAGTGGTTTTTGTAACCCATATATTCAACCACCTGTTACCTCCTGGCAGTGGCAGGCACATTTTGGTGGCACATTTAACCAGGTCCCCAATATTAAGGTTATCGAATTTAAAGGATTTGACCAGGCTCCTGCATGGCCACCAGTAGATCCTGAGGCTATTAGGTCCTTCATTTTTTTAAAAACAAAACAATTATTGCTTTATTATAATATCAAAACATACATGTAACGACCACCTGCAACCGCTTACGTCTTCCCATTACAAGTTACACTGGTGGTCAGAACTTTGTCATGTACATTTTACAATTGAGCCAAACCATAACTTGAGAGAGAGTGAAGACCTAACGTCCAAAGTTCATTATCCCGTATATCTAGTGGGACCTGTAATTTCTTTCCTTCCAGAGCAGCTATCACTGGATTCCAAATCGCCTCAAACATGTGACTCGAGTCCTGAAGTTCAGCGTGAAGCTTTTCCATCGTATATATGAACCATAGTTTGTTATAAAATTCTTCCATGGAAAAATGGAAGGCCAAGCTTCTACATAAACTCATGGCATTACCAATTGCTATACCCGAGTCCTTCTTTAAGCTAAATGAGGATTTATTAAAGGATATTGTGTGGCATGGTAAAAAACCAAGAATTAGAAAGTACACCTTAATGCATGTCAGGGAAAAGGGGGGTATAAATCTCCCAAATATAAAACTCTACTATCAGGCATCAATCCTGCTCGGACTTCATCACTGGTATCAAGGGGATAATGATCCGGAATGGATAGAACTGGAAAAGGAGCTCATGCAGCTAAAGGGTTTAAAGGAAGTAATAATTAGGTCCTTCATTTTAAAGGCGAAGCCATGGAAAGCTCCAAGTTTGGATGGTATCCCCGTGGACCTTTTCCGGTATAATGTATCCTAGTGGATCCCCATAATAACTAAACTATTTGATCAAATAAATGCCAGTGGTAGTATCCCTGCCAGATGGAATATTAGCATCAGAGTCCCAATATATAAGAAGGGAGTGAAAGATAATCCGCAAAACGACCGCCCAATTAGTCTAATAAGTGTTATCACCAAACTTTACATGAGATTTCTATTGGCTAAATTGGAGGATTGGGCTAATGTTGCTAATTACTTTTCGGAAGAGCAAGCTAGTTTTAGGGCCGATCATTCGACCTCCGACCATTGTTTTGTACTTAACCATCTATTGGAGGAATATGTTAAAATAAGGAAGGCAAATTTGTTTATCACCTTTCTCGATTTATGCTATGTATTCGATCTGGTAGACAGGAACATCTTATGGGCCAAGTTAGATTCAACAAATATGGATCAAAGACTACTTTACCTGGTACAGGCATTGTATTGACAGACCTATCTAAGGGTGCATTTGGATTATAAAGCCAACCTGACCTCTTTAATCCCAGTTACAAACGGAGTTAAGCAGGGATGCCCCCTTCTTATTCAATTTCTTTATAAATGGAATAGTGGACATCTTGAAGGGGGATTGTTTTGTCCCTGCAAGAATAGCCTTGAGACCCCTGGCGGTTTTATTGTATGCGGATGATATGGCTCTGCCTTGGGAATGAAGAGGATGCTTTTGCGCGTAGGCAGATTTTGTAGAGACATGAACTTAAAAATCAATTATACGAAAACCCAAGTGTTGGTGGCTGGTCCATGGGTGAAGAGGCAGATTTGGACTCTCGATGGTGCCAGATTGGAACAGGTTACTGTATATCGGTATTTGGGTGAGCTCTCTCTGCATCGTGCACTTGGCAGAGCCATTTTGATGCCGCTAGACTCAAGATTATTATTATTATTATTATAAACATTTATATAGCGCCAGTCATTTGACCTGGTGCTGTACAGAACATAGAATTAGACATGGTCCCTGCCTGTGGCTTACAATCTAAAAGACAAAAAAAAAAGGGGGGGGAGACAAGCAGAGGGGACAGTGGGAGAGACAGGGGAGAAGACAAACAAACATTCAAGCAGATGCGAAGTCTCAGGTGCGTGTGCTTGGCTTGCTTTACAGAGAGGTTGGTGGCAGCAGTCAGCAGAGGAGGGCCGGCAGTAAGAGTAAGGGGAAAGACTAACAGGCATTGGGAAAGGCAGCAAGGAAAAGGTGGGTTTTGAGGAGGGATTTGAAGGAGCGGAGGGAGGGGGCAAGGCGGATGTGGGCAGGGAGGGAGTTCCAGGCATGAGGGGCAGCGAGGGAGAAGGGTCGAAGGC
>QEPC01012525.1:168760-192857 GCA_003113815.1 Sphenodon punctatus
TGCTATATAAATGTTTGTTAATAATAATAATAATAATATTTTATTTGATGGTAGTTTTTACCTAATATCTCTGACTAAGTATCGCATGATACATACTATTCTGTATTGCCTTCTGGCTCACTCTTCTTTTCTTTGTTGCAATGGCCTTGTGCCATGCAACGAATAAAAACTTTATTAATTATTATTATTATTATTATTATTAGTATTATTATACTGCCAGAAACAGTGGTAAGGGCCAGTACTATAGCTGAGTTTAAAAGAGGTATGGACAAGTTTCTGGAAGATAGGTCCATTAGCAGATATTAGCCAGACTGGATCAGGGAACATGACGGGAGCTGGGTGAAAATAACAGGAAATGGATCCTCCATCATGAATTCTTGGGTGCTTCTCCCAAGCCACTGTGATTGGCCACTGTCGGAGACAGGATGCTGGGTTAGATGGACCATTGGTCTGACCCAGTATGGAACTTCTTATGTTCTTATGGCTAAATGTTGGAATACTGATTGACCAATTTTTTTACCATTTTCTCTGGCGCACGACAGCTTTAAGCTTGTAATAGTTTAGTTACACCTCAGAATGTACGCTCATTAGAAAAAGGGGAAAGAAATGACCAATATTGGATAGCTAGGTCTGCATTGAAAACAAAGCCGCAAAATGAGCTAATGTTAACCCAATGGCATCAGGAGAGTAAGGATTTCTTGAGAGTATATATTTCTTTTTAACCAATACTGTTAAACAAATACCAAAGTATATATTTCATGCATTGTATTTATTCTACACAATTCCAATGAACTGCACAGTGTAATGTGGCAGTGCCATTTATATTTTTGATCCTAAAAGGTTTCAAAAGTTCAGGACAAAAATGAGATTTTTTTAGGCAATATGACTATCTATGACTGCATTAACAAAATTTATAAACACAATATGAACGGCCCTCCTTCAGGGTATAAATTACAGCTGAAATTAGATATTGAGATTACTTGATACTTCATTGAAATCCTGGTTCTTGGTTTGTCCCAGAATGAACTGAGCACCAGGATACCTATCTTTGCCAAATTCTTTTGTGTATGCATATCTGCTGTCCTTAACCAAAATGGTGGCAACACTATAGCCATCATTTTTGGTTAAGGGCAGTGACTTATTTTGCGCATGGCAAAAAAAAAAAGAAGACCGGTAGACTTATTGCACATGCACAATGTGCTTTTCTTTAACGTTTTTCATCGAAAACTAGTACCAGGACAGTTCTAGTACTCAGCATAGCAAGTAATGCTCACAAGCAGCAATTTAACTGCAGTTTCACCCCATATTATAGACATTTTGGAAGCACTTCTTTAAAAGATATTTTTCTATTCCAGAACCTTTTCATCTTATTCTGGCATGTCAGGTGCTTCCCCTTGCAAGAGACAGCATATTAGAAAAGATAGGCTTGGCCCAAACTGGTAGAATAATTTCTATGCTCCTGTAATAAACTATGGTTAAGAAATGTTTGCTTGTTCAATAAGAGCAGTCCAGCTGGCTTGAAATATTACAATGTCCAATTCAATTTGGCTTGGATTGAGAACTGTCAACAGAATTGTTTGTTTGTTTTTTTAAATGGGGAAATTGGCTAGGTGATTACAATAAATTAAAAGGTAACCTCCCCCCCTCCACCCATGCCTGGAACTCTACCCCCAAATATATTAATTCTGGTCTCTCCCTCCCAACCTTCAAATTCCTCCTGGAAACCTACCTTTTCCATCAGGCTTTCCCTAGCTCCTCATCCCCTTAGTCTCCCCTTCAGAGTGCATTTTATTTATATTCTTTGTTTATCTCAAACAAAATTTTGTAATTTCTTTTAAAGTAAATGGAAAACACAAACAGAATAAAAACCAATGAAATTTCATTTAAGTTTGTTTATGTTTTCTCTGATAGTGCCTGCAGTGAGACTGTGTCAGGCAAAACAAACAGTATATTAATTCAAGCCACAGGGGAGGGGGGGGGAATGGGAAGAGCATGATTGGCATCTCTGCTGGCCAATTGGGATTGCTAAGACATCAGACAGCACTTGACACACACAGAGAATTCCTGTGATAGGCCTTCCTGAGGCTGCCTCAGTGTATCAATTCAACCCAGGGGGGGAAGTGAGGTACTGGGGAGATCATGACTGGCATCTCTGCTGGCCAGTTGGGATTGCTAAGTCATCACAGTGCCCTTGACACACACACACAGGCCGCTTTTAGATGAGCAGCCTAGGAAGTGCATTCTTCGACGTTCTAGTAGGAAAAGCTGTGCGAGGTGTGTTTACACGCACTGGAACCGACTGCCCTCCATAGGAATTGGCAGCCATGGGATTTGCAGCCTCGTTGAAGATGCATTCTGGAAACCTCGATATTGGGGTTTCCAGAATGCTTCTTCAAAGAGGCTGTGGGAGGCTGCACGTAGCCACTTCTGGTGCCTGTAAACGCACCCCCCATGGCTTTTCCTACCGACACATTGAATAACGCACTTCCCAGGCCACTCGTCTAAAAGCGACCAGAATCGCTGTGATAGGTCTTCGTTCAGTGATTGGACATGAAGTAAGCACTGGGGCAGAGGGGGGTACTGTGAAAGCCATGTCGTGGGAGGCTGCCTGGCTACAGCTACTTATCTGCTGCTAGCTTCTGGTTCTTCAGAGCATTTTGCAGAAGTATTCCTCCTTATTTCCAAATCATTTAAATCTCCTGTCTCTGTTTTAACCTATTAAATCTTCTTTAAGTGACCCCCATCCTTTAGAGAAGTGACTAGTGGGCATAAGAAAGAGAGATAATTAATGTGGCAGGTAGTGGGTGGGCAGAAGAGCAGCAGCCCTTTCCCCTCCCTTCCAGTAGTCCCCTGTGGGTGTTAGATTACACTGCATTCCACTATTCCCTAACAAATCTATACAAGTGAATGCCCATTGGAATGAAAACATAATTTTAAATATAAATGAAATAAAAAACAAAACAGAATCCATTAAGCATAACCAAAATCAAAACAAAAATGAAATTTTCCCTTCCTACACATCCCTAGTCTCCCCTGTGATTTTCTTATGTTCTCCTCCCCTGGAACTAAGCTATTAGGCACCTGCAACATCACAACTTCTTGGATATAATTCTGTCTCTCCCTCTGTTCCCCTCCTCTTCTTCTCCCCTCCCTTGTCTCTCTTTGATTGTAAGCCCAACTGGGGCAGGGACCAATCTATAATTGATGATTGTAAAGTATCAGGTACACTGCTTCCACTATACAAATAATATTATTATTAATAAGTGTTGAGTTGAATAGAGGTATAAAGTGCACCTGTGTGACTCACTTTTGTGTAACGTCCATGAGAATCTGAAAGAAAACATTAAATATTTTTTACTGTTTGAGGAAATGAATATACTTTGACTTGCTATGCATGGGTATTTTGGCTAGAAGGATGCAAAGGGATCTGCTTTCTCCAAGGGTGAACAAGGGTCGGTCAATCTATAGCATGGATGGGGAACCTCAGGCCGGGGGGTCAAATGTGGCCCGCGGCAAGTTTTATGTGGCCCCTTTATAGCCCTTGGATCCAGTTCTTACCTCCAGTCACTGAAAAACTTAGCTCAAGGGAAGGGAGCAGTGATGAGGACATGTCAAGGATAGGGGACAGTTCAATGGGCACAGATCCATGATTTCAGACCTCCTTTCCTTGAGTACATCCCTTAAGAATCCCTGCCCCAACTTCTGTGTGGCCCTCAGAGCTTGTGCAAATTTTTAAAATGGCCCCCTGGGGGAAAAAGGTTCCCCACCCCTGCTCTATAGGAAAAGCTTTTTCATACTAAAAGCCATGCTAAAATTCCAGTTGGTGGTCCACAAATCATAGCAAACTTTGAAGTATAGCTAGGTCCCTTGGCTCATCTGCTAGAAGTAACTTTTACTAATTTGTTGTGATGATCTCCTCTCTATTAGTGAATAAACTATGGGTGATTTCAGACGTTACGGGGCCCATTGGCCCTGTACTGAACTCACCCCATTCATTCCCCGCCAGGGTCACCCCGTTACGCCGTAACAGACGTGCCGGGGGGATCCTGGCAGGGAATATGGGAGGGGGCGGGGCCTCACGGCGCAACATGCGGCTGCACGGCCCCATCCCCTCCACGCGGAGATGGGCGGGCGGGCGGCGGGGCCAATGCGGCCGCCGCCTCGGGCCGGATTCGCCACGGCCTGGGATCCCGCCGGGGATCCTGGGCCGTGGCGCCTGGCCAGATGTTACTTTTTTTGGGTTCCCGCTGGGGATCTCTTTGACCATGCTTCCCGGGACATTCCCCCCGCTAGCCCGGGAAGCGTGGTTCAAATTGACCCCATGTGCCGATTGAGCGTGGCGAACATCTGGCGGCCACCAAACAGACGTTCGAGACACATTGACCACAGGTGGGTATTCACCGTGGTTCACTGTGATCTCGTAACGTCTGAAAATACCCTATATATTGGTTAAATTAAACTTGACTATTCGTCTGTAGATCCAGTCTGCAATAATCAGTCCTGTTTAGGACTGAAACAAAGTCTTCAGAAAACTTCATAATTTGTCAAATATTAAGGTATTCGGTTCAGAAAGACCGAATTTCAAAGTTCCAAGGACCAAGGCCGTTATTTGGAAAACTTCAAAAAACTTCTGAAACTGCTGCACACATGGGGGGCTGGTGGACAGTTGACCTTCTTTTGGAAATGAAACTTAGTGCTATATATAGTAGAAGGGGGGTATGGGAGGGGACAATTGAGTGATGGTAAGCCAGATGGCAAGTTTTGATCGGCTGGCCAAGCCAGGTGGTCAGCTTTTGAATTGGCTGGCAGGACAAAATAAAAGTGTCTGCACTGCAACCATTTTGTCCATTCTCTTTGGTGAATTTGACTGTGCTGCATGCTACAGTGTTGCTGGATCTGTAAGTAATTGGCTGGGGTTGGGAGAGAGGGGTGCCTGGCCTGGCCTGGTATGTTATGGTTAGGCCTGACCTAGCCTGGCCTATTCATAGGGCCAATGCTGGGGGATGGGGGTTGCATTATCCTGTATCATGCCATGCAGTTTAATAATAATAATAATAATAAATAATTGGATGCTAGATTGCTGCCTCCTGCTTGGTTGGCACTTGGCACCATGAGGAGGTATCTCTCTGCCTGGCTCCACTTCCAAAGTTTGCTTGGTCTGTTCAAGTTATTATTGCCACAATGCCATGCCAAGGAAGAGGGTGCCCCTGGAAGGGGAGGGGTGTGAATGTCTGGTTTCTGAGCAGTGCTTTGGCTGTGGGTTCAAGAACTTTGCAACAACTTTCTGAAGTTTCCAAAGTTTACTGAGATCTGGAATTCCGAATCCGAATTCCGAAACTTCAGAAACAGCACCAAAGGGCTACCAAGTACTTGAACCAACTATTTGGAACTGTATTCAGCCTGAGTACTCAGAACTACTATTCGGTACAGCCCTAGTCTCATTCATTTTTGCATTATCTGTCTCCATCACAGTCTGATGCTAGACTTTCTGCTTCCTCTCCTACAGGAAGTCTGTGCTGAACCACCTTGAGGATATATACTGTAGCACAAGTTAAGGTGGTTTTTCTTTGTTTTTGGCCAGGCCATGAAAAAGCTATTTTCTGTATAGTATAGTTTTATTAATGTGGTAGAAAATATTGTGCCTCACAAGTGGAATTGTCAACCAGTCCTGGAGCTTTTGCATGGTCTTTTGCCTGTACTTTTAAGTGCCTTTAAGTTAAAGACCTTTAACTTCACTCAGTACTGCATGGGAATATCAGTCAGGCCTTGCTACTAGACAAAACCTCGAGATGGAAAAGCAGCTGAAAAATAAAAAAAATAACTTTTCTATCATGAACACGAGTTAGAAAAACAATTTTGTAGAAATAGGGGGAAAAATATTAATCTCTTTTCACCCCTCATGTAACACCATGGAGCCCTCTAGCAGAGAGTGGATTTCCTGCTGAGGTTACTTTTTTATTCTCTGTAAAGGACTTCAACTTTCCCAGGACAGATAAATTCTGTAAGCAGTAGCTGGAGTATTTTTCTCTGTCCAGCATGTTCTATTATTGCTAATCAAAGCTATCATACACATATTCCTGCTGTTTTTTCCATTTTACCAGGGCAGAAGTACTTGTGCACACACCTCGGATTATGTTTTTTCAAGAAGACCTGTTTCATACAACTACTTGAACAGAAATGATAAAATATTTCTTTGGCTCACAGTTCAAAAGAGAAGGCAATTTGAGATACTATGTAAATTATGCATGTGTGGAAGAGGTAAGCTTGCTCTTTTCCCCTTGCTTCAGACTAGAAGGCTTATGATGCACTGTGACACAAACCACAAGTACAATTCTTGTAGGAAATTTACAAAACCCTGAATCCATTTCTATTTGTGCCTCGATGAAAGAGAATCCAGACCAGAACTGAAGAATTATGTGAACTTTTTAATGTTACCTTTGCCCTTCTTCCTCTCATTCCTTCCCATTTGTCCTTTTCACTTATGCAATACCTAAAATAATTCTGTCCAGAAAGTTATGAGCCCCTACTTTTGTATTTATTCTCTAAAGCTAGGGATGGGCGAACACAGTTCTGAAGTTCTGAGTTTGGCCCGAACTCAGCCTGTTCGGACGACCGAACCTGAATCTGAACATGAACTGACTGAACCGAACTCGCTTCCAAATGCCGAAATGACCGAACAGTTCAGTCAGTTTGGATCGTGTTCGGGTGAGTTTGGGTGACAAAAACGTGTCACTGGAAGGCAAAATGTGACAGGGAGGGGGAGTCATCTGAGGAGCAGACTTCCAGGCACCAGGGGTGGAGAGGCTTGGAGTAGCAGCCAGCCTGCCCAATCACCATCCCTTTTCGCCTCAGACCATTGGCTTCGCAGTCTGCTATTGGCCATGGGCTAGGCTGCACAGAGCCAATGGGGCTTGCGGTGAGGTGGGCGCAGCAAGAAACAAAACTGATTGCCTCACGGCTCCCCTCTTCCCAACACCTTCTGACCTAGTCACTGTTCCTGAACAGCAGGCATTTCAGAAGGCACCCTCTCCCAGCAGATTTTTTTCCTTCCTATTCCTAATCCATTGCCACCCTCCTCCTATTTCACCCTTCCAATCCATTTACCTCCATATTATCATTTATGTAGATTATATTAGATAGATTTAGGTTGTTTTTTTGTTTTTACCCCTCCCTGTGTTCAATATTCCTTCCTCTCTCCTCCCTCCATTGAATCCTTTCCCTCTCCCTCTCTCTCTCTATATTCCATCCCGGATTCCCTTTCCCTGTTTTTTGATTCATTTAGAGTAGGATTATTAGATTGATTTAGGTTTCATTTCAGTTTTGTACCCCTCCTCTTGTTGTTTGTGATTTCCCCCCCCATCCCATATAGATAGATAGATAGATAGATAGATAGATAGATAGATAGATTAGAGATAGTAGACAGTTCTAGGATTTACTAGTTAGCTTAGTGATAGAGATACAGTGTTTAGTGTTTAGTTTTAGTGTTTGTAGGAGTAGGCCTTTGTGATATATAATCCATTTAGTTAATAGTTGATAGCATTTAGAATAGTTATAGCAGTTAGATTTAGTGTAGATAGATAAGATATATAATATTAGATTAAAATTTTAAATAAAAATATAAAAAACAATAAAAAACAATATAAAAACATTATTTTGGAGGGAGAAATGGAGAAGGGAAGGAGAGGCCAATCTCCTGCCAGTAGGGGAGGCAATGGGGTATGTGCCAGAGGAGGGAGGGGCCGTGCCAGGGGAGTGGCAGCAGGCAGAAGCAGTAGCCTGAGCTACTGCCCCAAACTCAGCAGGCCTGCTTCAGGGCCCCAGGCTTCATTGTCTCAGTGTCGCCTCCTGACTGTGCCCTCCTCCACTGCCACACAGGGCACTGGAAGGCCTGCAGTACATGAGGCTGTGTCTGTCTCTGCTGGTGCTAGTGCTGGAGTAGGTGCTGGTGCTGCTTCCAATGTTCCTCCAGGGCCACCAATGTCCCCTACTGTCGAGGCGATCCCCAGCAGTCCAGAGCTGGTGAATCCCACCCCAGCTGCTAGAGTCAGGGCCCGATCCCCGGGCAATGTCAGTAGGGAGAGGAGTAGGAGCAGCAGCACTAGAAGCTACAGAGGGGGCACAGGGAGCGTGCCAGCAGCATGGCGGGCACGGGCAGTCTAGCCTCAGGGTCCCAGTACTCCGCTTCACTGGACATCACTGTGATCTCAGACAGTAAGTCAGAGGCAGACACTAGTGCCGTAGAAGAGATGTCTGCAGCTGAGGCAATGGCTGAGCCTCCTCCCAGAGCTGTGTCACCAGTGCCACCAAGTTCTCCCCCTCCCAGCAGTGCTGGCAGCAATGCATCACCCAGGGTGGGCCAGATGGCAGGAGGGGGTAAAAATCCTCAGTCTGGCATCATTTTAAGCAGGTGCGGGCAGATGATCCCAGAGAGGTGCAGTGCACTGTGTGCAAAAAGGTGGTAAAGCGTGGGCAGGTGCTCAGTAACCTGGGGACAATGGCAATGGCAAGTACCAAAAGTCATGCCACAGTGCTCTGCTGCTCAGCAGATGGCAGGAGAAGTGGATGCAAGTGGGTTCCCAACTGCAGTGGCCGGGCACCCGGCTCCTTCAGCGGGCAAGCGTACTGCACCAACACCAACTGCTGCCTCTAGCAGCAGGAGCAGTATTCCTGTCTCTGTCTCTCTCTTATACTAGACAGCCTCGTCCACCTTATCTGACTGACCTCATGACGCAGGGTGACACTGGGAAACAAACTGTAAGCCTGCCAGCTGGCCTATGGCTAGCTATACGATCTCGGCCCACTTATGTGACACTGACTGGCTCTCGCTCTCTTGTGCTGCACAGTCTTTGCTAACCTATCTGAGTCCCCTGTTGCCAATGTCCCAGTCTGCCTGCCCTACTGCCTCTCATGCCACACTTCCTGCCCACCCACTCAGGTTGTAAAGCTTGACCATGCCTCAGTATGCCTGCCTGTCATGACATGGTGCCTGAGCTGCCTGTCATGACATGGTGCCTGTCTGCCTACCCTGGCAACCCTGGGGGATGTGCACCACTGGTCTGGTAATCCCGCTGCTTCTATCTGCTGGTCCATGGGCCCTGTGCCCTGGACAATCCAAATGTTCCCACACAATCCTGCTGCTGACATCTGCTGCTGTATGGGAGCTATTCCCGGGCAAATCCAACCATCATGGCTCCATGGGTCTATGTACAGGAAAATCCTGCTGCTGCTGTCTCTACTGTTCCACAGGTTCTGTGCCCGGGCAACCCAATTTCTGCTGCTGCTACTGCCAGTGCTGCCTCTGCTGTCCGTGCTACTGGTCCTGTGCCCAGGCAATCCAATGGCTGCACCAGCTGCCAATGCTACCTCTGGGAAATCCAATGTCTGTTGCCAATACTGCCTCTGCTGTCTGTGCCATGGGTTCTGTGCCCCAACAATCCAATGTGTGCTGCTACTGCCAATACCGCCCATCCTGTCTGTGCCATGGGTTCTGGGGTCCGTCATTCCACTCACAGAGAGCCATCATTCAACTGCATCAAGAAACAGCCACTCCAGCCCCAGGACCCACCCTCAGGGTTCTGGGGCCAAGTTGGGCTCCCCCAGGACTTTGGTTCTGGGGGACTTCAACGTCCACGCCGATGCCGGTCTTGTTGGGGCGGAGCGGGAGTTCATGGTCACAATGGCAACCATGAACTTGTCCCAGGAAGTCATCTGCCCGACCCACGTGGGGGGACATACCCTCGACCTGATCTTCGGCTCTGGCCTTGAGGCGGGGGGTCCGGTTGTGGGGGAGGTGACAGCGGTGCCCTTGTCGTGGACGGACCATTATCTCCTTCAGGCCGGTCTTCTAGCGCGCCCCCTCCAGAAGGGGAAGGGACCAGTTAGGATGGTCCGCCCTCGGAGGCTGATGGAACCCCAGCGGTTCCAGGAGGTCCTGAGGGAGTTTACCCTGGATGTGGACGGTCACTCTGTGGATGAGCTGGTCCGGCATTGGAACATCTTGCTGGAGGAGGCCATTGACAGGGTGGCTCCGAGGCGCCTTCTGCCTCGGTCTCGTCACCGCAGGACCCCTTGGTTTACTGAGGGGCTGCGGTGTATGAAGCGTGTGGGCAGGAGGCTAGAGCGACGCTGGCGTCGGACTCGGTCTGTCTCCGATCGTCTTCTCCATAGGGCCCATTTGCGGTCCTATGTGGAGGCTGTGAGGACGGCGAGGAAGGAATTCCTCGCCGTCCTCATAGCGTCTGCGAAGTCGCGTCCAGCGGAGCTGTTTCGGGTGGTGCGGGGGCTGGTTAGTCCGGCCTCCCTCCGCCTGGATGGGGACTTGTCCCGGGCCCGCTGTGAGGAGTTTGTCATCTACTTCGCAGACAAGATTGCTCGGATTCAGGCCGATTTCGACGCTGGGTTGATAGCAGTAGGGGAAGAGCGCGGGGGGGCGGAGGGTCCGTCTGGTCCATCTTTATGGGGTGAGTTTCAGGAAGTGACGCCGGCCGATGTGGTGGATGTCCTGGGGTCTGTGAGGGCCACGTGTTGTCAACTAGATCCGTGCCCGTCCTGGTTAATAAAAGCTTCCGGGGAGACGTTGGGGACGGTGCTGGCGAGGGTGGTGAATGCGTCCCTTCGGCAGGGGAGGTTGTCGCCTTGCTTAAAAGAGGCTGTGGTGCGCCCCCTGCTGAAAAAACCATCGTTGGACGTAGACGCGCTCGCCAGCTACCGACCTGTCTCTAACCTTCCCTTTTTAGGGAAGGTTATTGAGCGGGCAGTGGCGCTCCAGCTCCAGGGTCATCTAGATAATATCGGGCTCCTTGACCCTTTTCAATCTGGGTTCCGCCCCGGCTATGGCACCGAGACGGCGTTGGTGGCCTTGGTGGACGACCTCCGCCGGGAGATGGATGCGGGATGTTCGACATTTCTCATCCTGCTCGATCTCTCGGCCGCTTTTGACACCGTGGACCATGGGCTGCTGTTGAGACGACTGCGTGACCGGGGGGGTCTGGACGGGACTGTTCTTGAATGGTTCCGTTCATTCCTCTCGGGGAGGAGCCAACGGGTGGTGTTGGGGGAAGAAACATCGAGCCCCCGCGCCTTACCGTGTGGCGTTCCGCAGGGATCGATCTTGTCTCCATTATTATTTAACATCTATATGCAGCCCTTGGGGGAGGTCGTGAGAGGGTTCGGGGTGCGATGTCACCAGTATGCTGATGATACTCAGCTGTACCTCTCGTTTTCTACCGACCCAGACCCTGCTGTCTCGGTGCTATCCCAATGTTTGGAGGCCGTGGCGGATTGGATGCGGCGGAGCAGACTGAAGCTCAACCCAGATAAGACGGAGGTGATGGTGGTGGGGAGGGCGAAGGGGGTGGTGGCCCCCCTGATTGGGGGGGTTTGCCCCCCTGTAGCTCAGCAGGTCCGGAGTCTGGGGGTCATATTGGACGCAGACCTGCGGCTGGAGCGGCAGGTGGAGGCAGTCGCTAAGGCTGCCTTCCGCCAGCTTTATCTGGTACGTAGGCTGCGTCCGTATGTCTCTGGCCCGGACCTGGCCTCCCTCATCCATGCCTTCGTCACCTCGCGGCTCGACTACTGTAACGCGCTCTACGTGGGGCTTCCCTTGTTCTTGGCTCGGAGGCTGCAGCTGGTGCAGAATGCGGCAGCTTGTCTTCTTACGGGGACGGGTCGCCGGGAGCATATTACACCGGTGCTCCGAATTCTGCACTGGCTGCCGATAGCGTGCCGAGCCAAGTTAAAGGTGTTGGTGATGGTTTATAAAGCCCTACACAGTCTCGGCCCCTCATACCTCAGAGACCGCCTTGCCCTCCGTGCCCCAGAGTGGCTCCTGCGGTCTGCCGGGGGTGCCTTCCTGGAGGTCCCCCGTGTTAAGCGGGGGGCCACGATGGAGAGGGCATTCTCGGTAGTGGGACCGTGGCTGTGGAACTCCCGTCCGGAGGAAGCTCGCCTGGCCCCATGCCTATTAATATTCCGGTGAAACTGTAAGACCTGGCTGTTCGCCCAGGCCTTTGGGAGGGAGGGTGAGTAGGGTGGGGTTTTAATTCCCCCACCTATTTTTGGTTCAGAGTGTTTTGTTTGCCCTGTATATTAATTATTTTATAATATTTATGGTTGTTTTAATTGTTTTTATAGTGTTTTAAAGATTGTTGGAAGCCGCCCCGAGCTGCGTGCAGGAGGGGCAGGGTAGAAGTCTTATAAATAAATAAAGTTACAGGCAGGGAGTGCTGTACCCAATATCTAGAAGCTGCCACTAGCCCCAGGACCCAACGTCATGGGTCTGGGGTCATCATTCCTCACACAGAGGCGCTGTCATTCCACCGTATCAAGAAACTGCCACTCCAGCCACAGGACCCACCGTCAGGGTTCTGGGACCTATGTTACTGGCATGGAGGACTGTTGCCAATATCCAGAAGCTGCCACTATAGCCCCAGAAACCAACGTCATGGGTCTGGGGACATCATTCCTTGCACAAAGGCGCTGTCGTTCCACTGCATCAAGAAACAGCCACTCCAGCCCCAGGACCCACCGTCAGGGTTCTGAGGCCAAGTTACAGGCTGGGAGGGCTGTGCCCAATATCTAGAAGCTTCCACTCTAGCCCCAGGACCCATGGGTCTGGGGCCATCATTCCTCACAAATCCTAAAAGAATCTTAAACTTCTCCTTCAGGCCAGTATCCTTGTTCTGTGGCCTTGCCATGGTTAGCTAAAGCGTGCCAGGGAACTTCCACCCTCTCCAGCCAGCAGGCACCTGCCCCTGCCCAGCCCCCTTAGCCCTGCCTCCTCATTATTATTAGCCTGGACCTCAATGCTCTTGGTCTTTAAGATGCTGATGGCGCCCATGCATGGGGCCATCAATAAAGTATGTCACGCAAGGTGTGCAGATTAGAAAAGTCGTGCCAATGGCTGACAATCAGTGGTGAGGGGGATTGGTCACATGACATTATACCTATATGTTTGTGTCTCTCTCACAGTTATTTTGTATGTGGGTATTTAGGTAGGTGTGGGTGGGGAGTTTTACTTGCTTTCCTGTCTCGCATCAATCTCTAGACCTCCTCTCATTTGCCATCATTCTGCTCACGAAGATAGCCCCCAGGCCTTGGTCTATATGCTGTATGTGCCAAGGTTTCCGTACCATGGCCACCAATGTCTGCTGCTTCCAGTGCCAATGGCCCCTAGGCCAGGCCTACATGCTGTCTGTGCCATGATGCCATGGCATCAAGGAACAGCTGCTGCCAATGGCTCCCAGGCCTATATGCTGTCTGTGCCAAGGTTTCTGTACCCTGACAACCCACTGTCTGCTGCTGCTACCAATGGCTCCCAGACCTATATGTTTTCTGTGGCAGCCAAGGGGTCTGTACCCGAGAAACTCGATGGCTGATGCTGCTCCCAATCATGCCATGTAGTCTGTCTGCCCGCCCAGGTTGCCAAGTTCAAAGCCTGCCTTATTGCCACTCATGCCACGCTGCCTGCCTGCCCGTCCAGGTTGCCATTGCCACCTCAAAGCTTGCCTCAGCCCGCCTGCCTGCCTGCCCACCCAGGTTGCCAAACTCAAATCCTGCCTGAATGCTGCTCATGCCACGCTGCCTGCCTGCCCTGGCAACCCATGTTTGCCAAAGACCCCCACCGCCCAGGCCTATATGCTGTCTGTGCAAAGGGTTCTGTACCCTGGCAACCAGCAATCCCCTGTGTAACCACCAGCACCCACCACCCGCTGCCAAGGAGCCTGTCTTTCTTTCTCTCTGGCACTCCCACACAGACACAAGCCCTGCTCTTCCTGGGGGGCTGTTTGCAAGTTGAGACCCTGCTGCTGGCACATCTTGGGGTCAATGTACCCTACCTATACTACATGTGGTGCCAGGTGCTGCTGCTAGGGATCAACAAACTGTATGAGATTCTGCCATGTGCCAGCCTGGACTTCCGCACAGAGGGATAAAAGGTTGGAAAGTACAAACAAAGCTTAATATGAATACAAATTGTGGAAATGTGCAAATATCACATGATAGATATATACAAAAACAATTATTTATTCCCATTCAATGAGTACTGTGTTAATTAAAATGACAAGGCATGATCATCAATAATGTGTGTATTACAATTTAACATACAACTGTATGCAGCAGAAAGGGCCCCACTGGAGCTCTGAATGGAAAAGAAAAACTTCAAACATCTAATCCTGGATTCCTGAGGAATATGGTTGATATGCCCATGGTCTTGTCCTTTTTCAAATGGGCTTCTTTGGCATAGGCCTTCAGCTGCCTGCCAGACGCGTTTCGGGGGGTTCCCCCTTCTTCAGTGGCTCCTAATTATTGAAGAAAATTTTCTACAATTCCAAAAAAAATCAACCAAGCATGTTGTCATAAAATGTGCATGTAAAGGTAATTCATTATGCATTCAATTGACTTTTACAGCCTCTAGTTACCTCCTGGATGTTGAAAGAGATTTCCTATATTTCCACATAACCGCTATGTGGAAGCTCTTCCATTATGCTTTGGTCCCTAAGTGGGCCCATTGTGCCTGGAAAATATATTCACATAAGTATTTTCACAGCTGATGCAAACTAATTAACACAATATTAGTTTGTCAAATGGACACCCTTCCAATAGCCACAAAATTGTGATAAAATGTGTATAACCAACCTTTTTCTCACAAAACAGCTCTGCAAGTGTCTTGCAAACACACAGCCTCCTGGCTGTGCCTTGATAGCTCAGGTGTTGCCAGTTGAATCTATCCAGGGTTTAAATACCATGCAGCCTTTCCTCATGTGCTCTGGGATAATCCTGGAACATGTGGGAAATTTCAGACGAAGGACCCTCAAAGAACCTTTGGTGCAACATTTCATAGACATGCAACATGCACCATCAGAATTAAGATTCCTAGTTCTGGAAACAATTGATGAAGATAGAGGCCATTATGTAAAAGTATTACAAAGGAAGGAGATTTTCTGGATCTTTCAATTGAGAACACAGGCTCCCTTAGGGCTAAATGATTCTGTTTCATGGACTCCATTCTTAACATAGCTAAACAGAGATCATCAGACCCTCATTGCTTGCCATGGGATTTTGTTGTCATGACTGTTCATCTGCACATTTACGTGAGCCCGGAATATATGGACTGGTATGGTTGGTATTTTCTGAATTGATCATTTCTATGTTGATCTAAATGATAGCATTTTTTGTGGATTCAGTGCATGATCAGGCAATCACACATTGTTTCAGTGTGTTTGTAAACACCCACATCCAACAGCCACAATAGCTCGTGTATATCACCTGGAAAAAAAAAAGAGAAAAATCAACATTAGGCAACAACAGCAAGAACCACACCTAGGGGTTTATTTTACAATCCCTAGATATAGTTGCTGTCCTTGTAGATTCTATGGGATAATAAGCCCCATATTAGGCAGTTATAAGAATGCTACAAGCCCTGATTATGATAGGTTCTATGCCATGCTTCAATCTATTTATTTATATTTTGATAGGCAGCACAAATAAGGGTTTAAGCATTTACCTTTTAGAACAAGTGATGGGGCTGTAATTGCAGTGGCTCTGTTCATTGATTATCCCAGCACACATGAGGAAAGGCTGCATGGTATTTAAACCCTGGATAGATTCAACTGGCAACACCTGAGCTATCAAGGCACAGCCAGGAGGCTGTGTGTTTGCATAGAACAAACAAAGCTCATAACAATAACAACAAATATAACTTTTATTAACAAAACAAGAACAACAACAACATTATAAAACAAAAACCAAACATTTTAAACTAGAAAGGTAACTTATCTATTTACTCAGACTTTGGGCCTGCCCCCCGGAAGTTGGGGGAAAGACAGAAATGGTGCATGGGAGGTAGGGGTAGGGGGCATCACACCAGCTGGCATTTCATAGCCGTGCTCAACGGCATAGTCGACGGCCCCTGCCACGGCCGCTGCCAGTTGGAGACCAACTGGAGGAAGTGTTTCAGGTCAGCCATCTCAGTGGAGATGTACTTTGAGATGTACTCCGCGTACGCCTCCACCTTCTGTTCCCGCACCTTGACCACCTGGAACCGTTCCACTAGTCGGTTCTCCATGGTGGCTGCTTGCACCGTTAGGGCAGCCACGAAGTACCGGGTGGGCCTCTCCACCTCTGCCTGAAAGGCCTTGTCCACAGCAGACTCCAGGGGCACGGGGGAATCCACATCAGGGCTGGAGGAGGGGGTAGGGTTAACATGCCGGCGCTTCCGGGTTGCCTTCCCCCGCTTCTTCTGGCGCTGTTGCTTGGGCTCCACTGCCATGCCAGAGTCCTCATGCCGCATCACCGTCAGGCCATGGAGCTTTTCAATATGGGCGATTAGCCACGATGTGGTCCCCTCTCTCTGCCTCCTTAATCTTTTGAAGCAAATCTAAAGAACGTAAAAAGATAGGAACATAAGAAGTGTCTTACTGCATCAGACCAATGGTCTGTGTCAAGCCCTGCCTGCATTCTATCTCCTCCACAAGTGGGTGGGTGGCCAATCTCTCTCTGCAGGGGACTAACAGGTCATAGGGCATTGGGCAATCCATTCCCTGTTGTTCCAGCCCCCGTGTCTTACCTTGCAGACAGAGTATTTTTCTTGCTTCTCAAACCACTTCCAGACATTGGACCTTGTCAGCTGACTGTCTGGGGGTGGCACTGGCGAGTCCGACCTCCGCCTCATTGTCCTGCGTGGCGTGGCACCAGTGCTGGGGCTGGCATCTGATTGCTGTCTGAAACAGGAACACATAAACAACACCTAAGTAATATCATCCATTTATGATGATGCCTCTAGTCCTCCCTCCTTGGAGTGCTAGGGATGGCAACGGAAGATGGTGACCCTGGCTGGCACGTGAAATCCTGCCCTCCTTGGGGCACTGTGGATGGCAACTAGAAAGACCCTTGATGGCACATGCAAATTCTGCCATACTTGGGGTGCTAGGGGATGCTAGCGATGGCAAATTGAGAGACCCTGACTGGCATGTGCAAATCCTGCCCTCCTTGGGGTGCTGCTAGGGAGGAATGGCAAGGAGAGACCCTGACTGGCACGTGCAAATCCTGCCCTCCTTGGAGTGCTGCTAGGGAGGGATGGCAATGGAGAGACCCTGTCTGGCACATGTAAATCCTGCCCTCCCTGGGGTGCTAGATATGCCAACTGGGAAAACCCTGGCTGGTATGTGCAAATCCTGCCCTTATTTGGGGGTGCTATTTAGGGATGGCAACTGGAGAGTGGAGACCCTTGCTAGGGATGGCTGGCAGGCACATGTTTGGGTGGGGGTGCTGCTCGTGCTCGTGCCTGGCTGCTGGAAGAGCCCCACACATTACAGTACCCTCTCTCTCTGTGGCAGACATACACTGCTACCCGCTGATGCCCACTGTTTGTGCCTGACTGATGCCCACCACCCACGCACCCACACGCACGCCAGTGGGCTTGCCCTAACAGATAGAGTCTTAAGTTTCTTGCCCTCAAAGTAAAAAAATAGTTTACAAACCTGGCAGCAGTGGCAGCAGCACCTCCTGTGCCGGCCGGCTCTGGATCCTCCTCCACCACTGAAGGTTCAGCAGCAGTGGCAGGAGGAACCTCTTCCTCCACCACCGGCTCCGCCATATTGGCCTTCCCCCAGACCTGGCATGTAATGGTGGTGGCACTGGTAACCTTCTTCTCCATTTTTTACATTTTTTTTTTAAAGACATGCACAGCCAACACATAGCACCCACCAACACTCACCAACCAGCCAAACCAAAACCAACACACACCACACATCCAAAACACACGAATCAAAACCAAACACCCAGCCAGCCACAACACACACACTCTCACCCACACAAGCTCTGCATGCACTCGAATTTCCAGTTTCCGGCATGATCACGGGTTCTCGCGATACTTTTTCCGAACGCCCAAACTGAACCGAACACGGCCGAACCGAACGGGCAAACGTGAACTCGGCAACCAAACTGAACGGGTGAACCGAACGGGTGAACCGAACCAGATCGAACCGAACAACTGAACCCAAACTGAGATCTGTTCACCCACCCCTATGTAGGACCACCTCACCCCGAGTCTCTGGATTGACCCCTGCAGTTGATCGGGGGCACCCGTCTTGAAGTCCCCCGGGTATCTTGGGGGGCGACGATGAAGAGGGCATTCTCGGTGGCCACACCTAGGGCTGTAGCGGAATGTCACCACGGTAGCTATTTCCGCCGGAAACAGCATTTCGGCAATTAGTGGTATGGCATGGCAGAGGCTTTCATTCCACTAATTTCATTCCGCTACTTCCACAGGCTTCACAAAATAGCGGAAACATGACATTTCCGCTACTTCCGCCATTCCGCCAGTGCCACAAAATAGCGGAACAGCAGTTTCCAACATTTTCCAACATTTCCGCAATTTTTCCAATAGTTTCCGAATTTGCAGAACACCGGTGGAATTAGCGGAATGTCAACAGAAAAGCCACGGTGTAGCGCGGGCAATTCCGAAGTGGCGGAATGGAATTGTGGCACAGTAACAGCTGCTGCCACATCAGCCCTAGCCACACCTAGGCTGTGAAACTCCCTCCTGGTAGAGGCTGTGTGGCCCTGGACCTCTTCTCCTTTCATCGACAATGCAAAACAATACTGTTCCTCCAGGCTTTTGGTGAGGAAGATGGGTGAAGGGTGGGGGGTTGTGGGTTAAGATGGTAGGAGTTTTTTACATTATTTTTGTGACCTCCCCCATGTTGTTTTATATCATTATGATTGTTTTATATTTAGATTATTGTATTTTTCTTACTCTTTTTAAATCTTTAGCGGCCCCAAACTGTTTTTACAGGAGGGACGGAATATAAATTGATACATAAATAAATAAAATAAATAAAAAGAATATGGAATGGAGCCACATAAATGGATTGAGGAGCCACAATCTAGGCACATAAATAATGCATAGACAGAAATATCTGAAGAAGCATATTTTGATCCTATGTGCTAAAGAATATTTGGAATGCACGTCAAATTTTTCAAATTTGGCATATTCTTTTCTGTTTCAAGTAAGCAAATAAGAAGTGACATTTACTTCCCACTTTGTTTATGCAAACAAATATTTGTTTTATTAGTTTGGTTTACTTCAATTACTTAATTTTATTAATTTTTATGTGTTTATTTGTTGACTGGTACTTCATTAACTTAAGTAGTACTTACTATTTAGCAAGGAATGAATAACTAACTGAATACAAAATAGTGAAGTATACAAAGTAATCAAACAGGCAAAATTAATGAAATGGAAATGTGAATTTCACATATATACCAAAGATAGTTCAGATATTGAGTCAGATCGAATAAATAAAATCAAATACTAATAATAATAATAATAATAATAAAAAAGATGACTACATATGATAATTATGAAACTGAATGTTTATTTCAACCTGATTTAAAATTGAAGAGGCAACTGTTTAATTTTTATATGCACAAAGGGGGAGGTCTCTTCTGGTAACCTGATGGGCTAACACGGGACCTGGGAGGAAGAAGGTCCCTCTTGATGGGTCCTAAAGGAAGTGCATGCTACCTTACTTCAGCCTTCTAGCATGATATAAAAAGTAGAGGTGTGCACCAGAGACTGATTGGGGGTGGTGGGGTGTTTGTTTTCATTTTTGTTATTAAAATTATCATTTTTTTTCTTTTCCTGATTGAGAATGTTTGTTTTTGAAACTAAGTTTCATTTTTGTTTTCCACTGGTTTCAATAGAAAATATGGGGTGCGCACCAAGCCCCCATGCCGTTTTCATTTTTCATTTTTCATTTTTGTTATTGAAAAATGTCGTTTTCATTATCGTTATTAACAACAATGTCATTTTTGGGTTCGCTTTCATTATCGTTTTTGTTATCATTTTTGGTATCAGTATCAGTATTCATTATTGATATCGGTACCATTTTGAACAAAGATTTTATTTTTGGTATGGGTATCGGTATTTTTATTGATTCCTTTCCACAATTAATATTTATCGAAATCTAAGGGAAACAGGGGAAGAGGAAAGGAAAATTATTATCTAATCAATTATCTATATAACTATTCTAATCTAAACTATGTGTCTAATCTAATCTATATGTCTATAATATATATCTATATCTAATCTATACTACCTATCTATACATAATGTACGGGGGGGAGAAGAGCAGGGAAAGGGAGATGGTAAAATGTAGGGTATAAGGAAGGAAAGGTATTGGTGGGAATAACCAAATAAATAAATAATACAATGAGGGCTAGGGAGGATTTTTTATGTGCAAGCACCACAGTTCTGTAAATGCAACCTGAGAAACAGAGTGCTCACACAATGGAGAGAAAAAAACTGGCCCACCCATTATAAAGGATTGCAGTGCCCCCCAGAGCCCCCTTGGTTGGTTGTGGGAGGCAGCAGACATTGAGCAATCACAGAGTCCCATGAGACTGCTGGGGCCTCCTTGCGCTACTCATTGGCCAGGGATACATCCATCAGATACAGCTGAGTTGCTCGCCCCAACCAACACAGGCACAGTTCAAGAATTCAACCCCGTTAAGACTCCAAGATGTCTGCTCCCTCCTCCCCTCTCTACATTTCCCCTCCAAAACCCAACTGCCACAGCACTAATAATAACGACAATGATAATGACATTGTTGTTTTTGTTTCTTGTTATCGTTTTTGGTATTGTTTTTGATATCAACATTGGTATTGATATCAGTATCGATATCAGTATCGGTATTCTTGGTTGTCATTTTAGGTATTTTTGGTTCCCATTTTAGGTATTTTTGGTTGTCATTTTTATTATTGCTGTAGTTATTTTCTGTTTTTGGTTTTGTTATTGCAATAACAAAAACGAAAGTGACAATTTTTGTTATCATTACAATAATGAAAACGAAATACACCCCCCTAAAGGAAATGTATTTCTGCTTGTAACTTCATTTTGTTTAATCCAATTTGCATGATATTTGGATAGATTGTATGTCTCTTCACAGAAAATCTACTTGCCAATCTACATAAAGATAAGATAAAGAGTCCCTATTTTATAAGCAATTTAATTGCATAGTTCGCACACACATTTTCAGCTCCAACTCTGTTTTTCATCAAATTTAGATGGACTCATTGTGACCCTCATTCAAGGGATTATATGTGCCAAAATTGATAACGTTTGAATAAATGGTCCTGATTTTATAAGCAATTTAATCATTTCATGGTTTGTAAACATATTTCCAGCAGTAACATCTTTGTTTTCCATCCAAAGTGAATGCAATTTGGAACGGTTGCTGCTCAAACAAAAGGGATCATCCCTTCCAAATATAAAAAAGTTTGGATAAACTCAATGTTGCTCCTATGTTGCTTTTTGGAATGGAGCTGATTCCCTTTCCAGATACGATAATTTTGGAAACAGTGCAGAATTTCTTTTTGAGGAAATTGTTTCCATGTCTGCAGGTCGTAAGAAGGGGGGTATGGTTACCAGGTTGCCATGTCTGCAGGTCGTAAGAAGGGGGGTATGGTTACCAGGTTGCCACAGCCCCGAGTTCCTCCCCCTTCCCCCCCTCTGCTGGTCCACCCACCTGCCTTGGTGCCCCTGTGCCACTGCCCCCCCTTCGGTCCCCTTACCCATTTCCGGGGTGCCTCGTCCCCTGGGCCGGTAGCAGGTGCCGGTTCGGCCTGTACTGGCTGATGCTGCTGCTGCTGCTGCTGCTGCTTCTGTCCCTCCACCGCCTCCAGGTGCAGCACGGCCACCTCCTCCTCTGCCTGCGCCTCCACCACCTCATCCTCTTCCTCCTCCTCCTCCATCTCCTCCTCCTCCTCCTCCTCCCTTGCTCTCTCTCCCACAGCTGTCCTCTCCCTTCCACCTCACTCCATCCCACCAGGTCCCCCTGCCACTGTGTGCCCTTTAAATCTCCCTCCCCAGCCTGTGTTGTTGCAGGTTGCCTGACAGTGGGTATTTTCAGACATTACGAGATCACAGTGAACCACGGTGAACACGCACCTGTGGTCAATGTGTCTCGAACGTCTGTTTGGTGGCCTCCAGATGTTCGCCATGGTCAATACCCGCATGGGGTCAATTTGAACCATGCTTCCCGGGCTAGCTGGGGGAATGTCCCGGGAAGCGTGGTCAAAGAGATCCCCAGCGGGGACCAAACAAAATAATGTCTGGCCAGGCGCCACGGCCCGGGATCCCGGGCGGGATCCCGGGCCATGGCAAATCTGGCCCAACGCAGCAGCCGCATTGGCCCCGCCACCCGCCCGTCTCCCCGGAGGGCGGGCGGCGGGAGCATGGAGGGGGTGGGGCCATGAGGCTGCACGTTGCGCCGCATGGCCCCGCCCCCTCCCAGATTCCCCACCGGGGTCACCCCAGCACGTCTGTTACGGCGTGACAGGGTGACCCCAGCGGGGAATGAATGGGGTGATTTCAGTACGGGGCCAATGGGCCCCGTAACGTCTGAAATCACCCAGTGATGCTGTGTGCTTTGTCCCTGGCTGGGAATCGTTTTTCTTGATTACGGCTGGTGGTTGCCGTTCAGACATTACTTTTTGTTGTTTCCCGGTGGGAATCGCTTTGACCACGCTTTTGGAGATGGTCCTGGCTGGAGCTCCAGAAGCATTGTTAATTTTGACCCCTGCTGGGGATTGACTGTGGTGAACATCTGGCACCCATGAAACAGACGTTCAGGGTGCTTTGGCCCCGCCACAGGATTGACCATGGTTCATTGATTGACCATGGTTCACCATGGTTGACTATGATCTCGTAACATCTGAAAATACCCTTTCAAAGCATAGGGAGAAAACAACACCCCAAAGTGGTGGTATTTTCTTCTGTTTGCCAGAGATCACAGCAATCCTCTAAGCAGCCAGTGTATTTTAAAGAAGTTATACTCTGTATAAATTGTATTGTTTTTCTGCTCCCTTGGCCTCATCATGTGGTATAAGGTGGATTCAACTGATTACATTGGGTGTTTTCAGATGTGAGTGGGCCAGTTGGCCCCGTCACGAAATCAATGTATTCATCCCCCACCGGGACGACCCCGTCATGCCCTAACAGACGTGCTGGGGGATCCCGGTGGGGAATCGGGGAGGGGCCGGGGCCACGTGGTGTAACGTGTGGCTGCACGGCCTCACCCCCTCCCTGCTCCCCGCCGCCTGCCCTCTGGGGTGACGGGCAGCTGCCGCAGCCAATGTGGCCGCAGCGTTCGACCAATTTGGCCACGGGCCTGTGGGGATTCCGGGCCATGGCCACCATCCAGAAGTGATGGCAGGGTTCACCCCGGCGGGGAATCGCCTTCACCACGTAGCGGTCTCCGGCCCCGCTGCTTCGGCTGCTTGCGTGGCGAATGTGATTCCCCGCCACACAAGCGGCCGAAGCAGCAGGGCCGGAGGCCACTGTGTGGTGAAGGCGATTCCCCACCATGGTATCATCTGGGGGGGAACATCCGTTCCCCCCAACAGACATGCCGTGATCACAGCCACCACAGGGAAATGACTGTGGTTGACTGTGATCTCGTAATGTCTGAAAACACCCATTGTTGTTGAAGAAGAGGCTCATTAAGAAGATGAAAAATGAACTGTTTCTTTTTTTCCACACAACTCTTCATTAGGGTCCATTTTACTACATACATCTTTGTTTTACATAAGAATAGGCTGGGGGGAAAACATTTTGATTTATTTCGTTTTAGCAAATTGTTACTGGGATCTGTCTTAGGAACACAGGAGATTGCATAGTGGATCACATTGGGTGATTTCAGACGTTACGGGCGAGCGGTTCACCACGGTGAACCCCCAGGGGGGGTGAACAGAACAACCACACCCCGGGGTGAAGAAAAGCCCCTTACAGACGTGACAGGACCGGGACCACGCCCGGGAACCGGGCCGACCCATCACAGACCGGGGCAGCACAACAGACGTGCAGCCAATCCCCAGCCATGGTCAAAACTCCCAGAAGGCACTGGGCAGGGGCGGGACACAGACATGGCTGCCGAAGGGCAAACAAAGCCAAACGGCACAAAAGGGAGCACCCACACAAGGGAAATGGGAAGGGAGGGGGGAAGAGGGAGAACAGGCTGACAGGTACCACACACAGCACACGCACACACAGCGGACCCGCGGCGGGACACACTGCAAGACCATACGCCCGGGTGC
>QEPC01012525.1:229328-253486 GCA_003113815.1 Sphenodon punctatus
GGGCAGGGACCATGTCTATTTTATTACTTTGTAAAGTGCCAGGTACACTGCTGGCGCTATATAAATGTTTGTTAATAATAATAATAATAATAATCATTCTTCGCACGGAGATGATGTCATTCCTCCGCATCAAGAAGCAGCCACTCCAGCCCCAGGACCCACCATCAGGGTTCTGGGGCCAAGTTACTGACAAGGAGGGCTGTGGCCAATACCTAGAATCTGCCACTCTAGCCCCAGGACCCACCATCATGGGTCTGGGCCATCATTCCTTGCACGGAGGCGATGTCTTTCCACCGCATCAAAAAACAGTCACTCCAGTCCCAGGACCTGCCATCAGAGTTCTGGGGCCAAGTTACTGGCAGGGAGGGCTGTGGCCAACACGTAGAAGCTGCCACTGTAGCCCCAGGACCCACCGTCATGGGTCTGGGGCCATCATTCCTCGCATGGACACGATGTCATTCCACCGCATCAAGAAACAGCCACTCCAGTCCCAAGACCCACTGTCAGGGTTCTGGGGCCAAGTTACTGGCAAGGAGGGCTGTGGCCAATACCTAGAAGCTGCCACTCTAGCCCCAGGACCCACCATTATGGGTCTGGTGCACAGGGAGCCTTTATTATTCCTTGCACAGGGAGCCTTTTTCTGAACACCCGAACCGAACAGGACCAAATGGAATGGCCGAACCCAAACGCGGCGAACGAACTGAACAAGCGAACCGAACCGTACTGAACTGAACCGGACTGAACCAAATGGCCGAACCAGAACTGTGATCTGTTTGCCCATCCCTAGTTTTTTAATATTTCAAACTTGTGGGCTTATTACATGAGATTTTAGCCTTACATTATTGAAGAAATGAATATTCAAAGAAAACTCTGAAATTGTTGAATTCACCCAATTGAATTTTGGGATTGCAAAGTGAATTCAAAGGTTTGAGTTGAATTCTCCATTTGCAAAATTTCACACCAGTTTTAACATCATTTGTTTCTCATCTCAATATTCTTTCCTTTTGTTACTTTGTTATTTGTTTATATGTTTATTTGAAATTTTATTTGGCACTTCATGCCTTTGGTATTATTTGGATTTTAAATAAAAGATTTTAAATTTGTTTGGGCTGTCTATGTGATATAATGCAACAGAAAGTCATGAACTAATTAACACTTATATGATTATTATGTGCCTCTTGCTATATAAAAAAATGGATATTAGTTTCTTGAGTCTAATATCCAAATTTGTGAATTTGCAATGGAAAGAATATGTTTTAGCTTTGCCTCACATGAGCTTGGGGTTTCTCAGTCATTACATTAGCACAGCAGCAAGCAGGCAGACCACTTGAACAGAAAGAAGAAAACAGGAATGATAGGAATTGTGTGAAAAGTGGAGTTAGAAAAAGGTAGATGTCATTTTGGAAATACATAAGGAAGCCTCCCCCCCCCAATTTACCTCCTTAATCTGGATCATTCTTTATTCCAGCCAAGTCCAACTCCCCACAGCTTTCAAATACAGGGTATTATTGTTACAGCAGATTAGCAGAGCTTCCCACCCACACTGTTATGTCTGGACAGTGAAGACTAGATTGTGATCCACCAATAGATCATGATCTACCTCTTGGCCACCCCAGCTCTAAAAATAACAGAGCAAATTGCATAGGGACACTATGCAATTATCTAGCAGTAAATTTAAAACAAGTAAAAGTAGTACTTTTTCATTCAACATACAATTAACTTCTTGCCAGATGTTCTTGTTAAGACCAATACTATAACTGGTTCGAAAAGGATTGGATAAGTTCAGAAAGGATAGCTCCAGAAATGACTATTATCAAGCTGGATGGGGGACATAACTATCAGAATGAGAATAAGGTGCAGGGAATGGATCACTTCACTATAACCTATTGTGTACTTCTCCCAAGCAGCCAAAGGTGGTTGGTGTGAGAGACAGGATCTTGGGCTAGGCTAACCATTGGTCTGACCCAGTATGGTGCTTTATTATTTATTATACTATTAATTATTAATTAATCACATGGACACACACCCATCTCCATGGATCTTCATGCGTGGAGGCATTCCTGTTTTGTTCAATGGCTCTGTGTGTGGGGGGTCGGTGGAGGTGGGTGGAGATGGGGAGAGTGCAGCAGTACACACACATCCCCACCCACCCACACCAGGATTCACATGGATGCCCTCCCCTCCCACCCAGTTGCCCACATGGGCGAGGGAAGGGGCATCTAGTGTGAAAAGGGCTAATTAGTGGCAGCTGGTAATTACAAATGTAATTTTATTTATATGCTGCCCTTTCTAGAGGCTCAGAGCAGCTCACAAACCCATAAGCATTGAAGCTAGTACAAAACCCTCCAACCACAACCCACCCAATACCACACTAATTCTCCACAACCAACCCCCACCCCAAGCCTTTTGGCAGGGCTAGTGGAGTAAAAACTAGCAAGACCGTCCCCCAGACTCATGGTCCACAAGGACACTCCACCTGCAGTTCAGCTCCTCCCTCCTCTTAGCCCAGGTTCAACAAGGCCAATGTCCACCCCTCCTGTAGCCCATAACACAAGTGGAAGCTAGAGGGAGTGGGGTCCTAGACTGATAGATAATTTGCACCAGAAGTCTAGCCACTCCTGTTTTAGAGTATGTAAATAACAGTTCCCTATTTACTTGTTCTATGTCACTCATGATTTTGTAAACTTCTATTATATCCGTTCTCAGCCATCTTGTCTCCAAGCTAAAGAGCCCAATCTAATGAAATTAAATATCCCAAACACCATTCTACTATAGAAGACAACATAATACAGTTTTGCAGATGCCTTAAACTTAATGCAGTTATTTCAAGGTCATTCAGAGGAAAGTACAATTTTAGTCAGAAAAGAAAATTATTTATTTTTATTTATTTATTATATAAACTTATACCCTGCATCCTCCTGTAAATAGCAGCTCGAGGTGGCTCACAATATAAAAATGTAAAAATATAAAATACAAAAAACAAACAAGCAAACACACCATAAAATGGTGGTGTACCAGAAAAATAAAAAACACACACCCCTACCCCTCAACCCCCTACCCCTCACCCAAAGCCTGGCAGAATAATAATAATAATAATAATAATAGGAGAAATAATTTAGGAAGACTTCCATATTTAAGTCATGAATCTTCTTATTCTGATGGCATATTGATTCAAAATTGACTTGTATTCATGGATCAAATATGTTTTTTTTAAAAATATTTAAAACCGTGGTAGACTAAACGTCTACCACTAGGGCTAAATGGAGATGCAAAGGAGGCTATTAGAGCCAAAAAGGCATCCTTTAAGAAATGGAAAGCTAGCCCGAATGAGGAAAACGCAAAGGAACATAAACAAACACTGGCAATGCAACTGTAAAGTGCTAATAAGGTAGACCAAGAAAGAATTTGAAAGGATTTGTACAACTCCAGGCATGTGTAGGCAGTTGTGAAGGCTGCTATAAAAATATTGGTGGTGCGTGAAATCACGCAATGCTCCTTAGACTCTTTCCAGCACACACAGGTTGTATCCTCCCCCAAGAACTCACAAGAAAAAATAACGTAGTGGGGGGAAAACACAAGCTGAAAAAGTTCTTCAGAATATCTAACAACGGCCATGTTGCCCAGATTGGACCTTTGCACAAACTTTCCCCAGAATGAATTAAGGTAGAGTTTAGCAATACTACGTTTTGCGGGGTTCACCTTAATATGATCGGGGTGCAAGTGTACCCCTTCTTTCCTATAGGACTCCTCAACATAGCTAGCCTGTTGCTCCTCAGTAGTGCACCAGCTGGGATAGCCAGACACCTCCTGTTTATGCTGGAGATGCATGTTTATGTACTCAGCAAACAGCTTATCTGACTTGTTTTCAAAGTGCCACACTTCGAAGATTTTCCCCACCCTGTAACCCTTCTCCAGAGCAACACTCAACTCAACGGTGGCCCATGTTCCCTCCAGCGCTTTCTCCTCCTCTGTGTGAGAACAGGGGGTTTGCTGCATGGTATCCAAACACAATCCGCACATCAGAAATACGAGCTTTCCTCCTACCCATACAGGTAACTCAGGGAAGAAGAGAGCTCAAGGAGGGTACACTTTCACTCTGGCAAGACCAAAGTAGTCAGATAGAGGGCCAACATTTTTACAGATTATCTCTGGGTGCCCAACTGGGTATTCTTTTGTCTTATTCACATACGGATACAAACTGGTAAAATCATAATACCGCACCTCTTCCCCGGGAGCCGTTAGGTAATAGAGAGATATAGCATTTGTCCTCCCTCCGTACAGAGCATCCCTAGGTAGCAAGGGCTGGGGCATCCCACTTCCTCTAAGAAATTCCTGAAACTCATGGTCTGTCTCCAGCATAGCCCTCCAGTCGTGTTCTCAGAGGGATCTGATTACAAAACCATTAGCCCTGAGAAAATCTTCCTTACGCTGGGTCTGGTAAGCGAGAGAGCCATAAGTGGACGTTGTCAAAGGGTTCACAGCCCCTGCCGAGTAGCATTTCACACAGCCATGATAAAAATACCCATTGAATTCAAAGACTGTTTCCCCTCCATTAATGACACCATACCCTTCCAACCAAAATGGCCCCACTTTAAATTCTCTGCCCTGAAGAGTGTGTCGAATTGGGATTTTTTCTTTATGCTCTATACATGAAAGCCACTGGATAGAAGGGCTTGAAAACCTTTCTGCATTCTGCTGGTAATTGTCAGGAGGTGCAAGAGTGATGGTATTCTGCTCTAAGCAGAGGAATCTGAACATGGCTTGACTGACCGAGGCTATAGTTAAATACTGGAAAGGATCTATATGCCATTGTTCTACCAGGATGGCACCGCTTAGGATAGCTAATACCTACTCAGACCACCAGGAGGATATTCCCAGTCAAACGCTTTTGAGTTAAAGAAACTTACTCCGGTGGCACTTATGGGCGAGGTTCAGGGGATTTGTGATTCAGGGGAGATGGAGCAATTGCTGTTGAATATGAAGCAGGAGAAGGATCCACAGTTGCTTCTTGGGTTGTATGAGGAAATCATAAGTTGCTTCCAGAGGGGGTTGATGTATAAGGTGGAGAGGGGTAGGCCCTATGTAGGGCACTTATGGTATGATCAGGAATGCAGGAGGTTGAAAGCCCTACTCTCTGTGGGAAGGAGGTTATGGGTTAAGGAAGCAACCCCGTCAGCAGGGACGCATTTCAGGGAGTTACAATCAGCGTACCAGAAATCGCTAAAGGAGGAAAGAGAAGGGTATTATTGAAACAAGTGGGTAAAGATGGGTGTTGACATTCATACAGGGAATTCTGGTGAATTATGGTCTACACTCAACCAGATTATTAACCCTAAACAGAAAGGTAGGGACCAGAAGATTGCCATTAGGGCTTGGGAGGGTTATTTCCAGGATCTCTATGCAGACAGGGACATTGCTATAACCAACCTGGGAGGGGGTGTTTCCCAGGTGCGCCAATTATGGTTAGAAAGTGACTTCGAGAAGTCTAAGATAATGGACTGCATAATGGTCTTGAAATGGGGGAAAGCAGCAGGTTTGGATGGTATTTCAGTGGAAATCTTGCAAGCATCACCAGGGTGGTGGTCTAGATTGCTGTCTCCCTTGTTTCTAGTAATTAGTAATGCGTGCCTAATGCCAAGCTCCTGGACTCAGAGCATTATAGTTCCCTTGTTTAAGAAAGGTACAGCTAGTGATTTAGCCACGTACCATCCAATAAGTTTGTTATCAAACATCGGGAAGGTGTATGCTAGGCTAATGTACAGTTTTCTGGCAAAGTGGGTAGAGTTGGGATCTATCATCCCATGCGAACAGTTTGGCTTCCAGAAGGGTAAGGCTATGACAGACTGTTGCTTTATTTTGCAACATCTTGTATTCAAATATACCAAGGTAAGGGGAGGAAAATTCTATTTAGTCTTCATGGATTTAACCAAGGCTTTCGATACAGTGCTGAGGTCTAGGCTTTGGGTTAAATTAAAGGACCTTGGTATGGAGGACAAATTATTGTTGGCTATTATGCAGTTATACTCTAACAACGAAGCTTGGGTGAAGACAAGCTTAGGCCTGAGTGAAACTATTCCAATCAGGAGGGGATGTGTACTGGCATCCCTCCTTTTTAATATATATGTCTCAGACTTGGTTGAATACATTAGAACAGCTGACACACATCCACCGAAAGTGGGGAAGGCGCAGGTTTGTTTATTGCAGTTCGCTGACGATTTGATCCTAATATCGCAAACAGATGGTGGCTTGCGTAGGGCCATAAATAAGTTCCATCAGTATTGCAAATTAAATGGGCTAGAAATTAACCTAGGAAAATCTAAATTAATGATAATGGGCAAAAGGATACACCCACGTAAATGGAAAACTGGTGCGGGAGAAATGGAGATTGTAAACAAATTCAATTATCTAGGAGTTACGTTTAGTAGTAGGGGAACATGGAACTCCCATATACAGGCCAGAGCTCAGAAGGTGCAGCGTGCAGCTCAGGCATTAAATAAGGCAATAAATATATCTACGGGGGTCTCTACTTCGGAATTCCTGAGGGTCTACAACTCCAAAGTCCCCCCAATAGCGGTGTTTGGTTTGGAAGTAATAGCCAATCCAAACGTGATAGCCCTAGAGAGGGTACAAATCTATTCCTCCGGCGGTTGCTAAAAGTAGGACCTGGCATTCCAGGGGCAGTCCTGAGAGCGGAGTTGGGGGTTAATTCTATAGCCATGTTAGCCAGGGTTAACTACATTAGATATTAGCTAAGGCTCCTGACCTGTGGTGAGGAAGATCTTTCCCTACTATGTCTAAGAGAAGAAATATTAAATACAGGGCAAAGAGAGTACCCATGGCTGAGATATCTGGGGGGGATTCTCGGATCATGTGGATTCTCCTTTACCTATTTCATAGGCAAGAGTGTGTCAGCTATAAGATCCGAAATTGGTACTAGGATGAGGGATATGGAGCAACAAGAGGATCTTTGGGTAGTGGTAGAATGGAAGGTAGCCCCAAAGTTGGGGCTTTTTAAAAGGGTATTTGGGTTGGAGCCATATCTGGATACCATAACCAATGGCAAAATACATGGAGGATACACCTTGCTATGTTTCCAGCTTATACAGTTGGCGGTGACAGAAGGTAGGTACAAAAAGGTTCCATATTCATTAAGACTTTGCCCCTGTAGCCTGAAGGAGGTGGAAACAACTGAGCATTTTCTGTTGCGTTGTCCATATTATGGGAAACTGAGGTCGGTATGGCTGGTCCCCTTACTAAAGAAGGAATTGGATATAATTAATGAAGGCTGCTATTTGTATGTGCTGGGGTTACCAGATAGGGAGGAAATGAAGGCTATTGCCATCTATGTAGCTCTGGCTGGGAAAAGGAGGCTACTTATCCATACTCAACTAAAGGGTATTGGCCCCATCTAAGATAAACTCTTCCCAAGACAATGTTAGTAGTGGCTACCCTATATATTGTTCCTGTGCATATAAAGTAGGGAGGAAATAGAGATTTTGGCCCTACTGCTCCTAGCTCTATGCAAATGACATAGGGAGGAATAGTTAGGGAAGCACATGCTGTGTGTGTAAATTGTATGTGGAAGGCAGTTGCCCAGGGTATTACGGTAACAGCAGAGATATGCAATGAGTTGGGGATGATTGGGTAGGGGACAAGTACTGACAGCAGAACCCCTGGGAATGGCTAGTCGCTTAACAATCAACTGGGGGTATTGTCTGTGTATTTACAAGTGTCCTCGGGCTGGCATTACAATACCTGTGAGGTAGAATTATATTGAATAGGATGTATGGAATTTATAAATTGCAAGGGTGGTTAGAACCTATGCTAAGTTGTGTTGAATTTTATATGTATATGTATGTTTGATGCATACGACTAATGTGCCAGAAGGCTGGTTCCATCTGGGGATTGTGGAATGTTAAATTGTTTATTGTATATGTGTGTATATTTTGGCCATGGCAGAAGCCAGTACTCAATAAATAAATGAAAAATTAAATGTCTTTCATCCCCAGTGGCTTCCCTTTTTCCGTCATTTCCATAATTACACTTCTGTATCCCACACAAGCCTCCCTCAAAATTTTAACTTCTTGCTGACAGTAATAAGCTAACTCTCTCTGTAGATCAAACTGGCTATCCTTGTTAATCTCATACCATGCCAGAAAGTCTGCCTTGTATTCAGGCATCATGGTGTCCACTCCATAATAACTAGGATCAGGCATGGGTCCTACATAGTTCTAGTTGGTCTTGGTTTTAAAAACATGGGGAAAATACCCTTTGCAGTCTTGAAACCCCATGGCTTTTGGAAGCTTGCTAAGTTCCATTGGAATAAAATTATAGGAGTCGATGAAACGCCATTGGAATGCTGGTACTGTTATGCTAAGTAATTTACCCCCCTGAGCTATCAGATCTATCTCAAACTTCTGTTTAACCGATACTTGCACAATAAAATACGAATCATATCGAGACCCATTGTGACCCAGATAACTGCATTTTCGGAATCTGGGGTGCATAAACGCTTTGAGAAAATGTTTAATACACTCTTCTCTCTTAAATTCCCAGGTTTTCTCCCCCTTAAGTTCTGTGGCATAAATGTAATTTGGCTCATGCACTCCTGTTTCCTGGGTACACTCAAAGTCATAAAATACGTATTTTTCAGATTTTTCAGGTTTGTAAAGACAGGCTATATAGCATAAGTGTGTGTTTATATCCTGAATCGATTGTTTGCACTGACCACATTTCCTCCCCTTACAATCGTGTACTTTGTCAACATAAGTGTTACATTAGGGGCACTGAATTTTTAGCTCGCATTCATTCCTGCTTTCCTCTGCCAGGGCCCTATGCCTCTCTAACCAGTCCCTAGACCTGCAAAAGAGCAGGGCATTTAAACTTACTACTTCTTGCAACCTGAGTGCAGGAGGTGTCTAGACAGAGACAGAAACATCTGGTACAGTTGTGTCTTTGACTGTAAAGTATATGGCAAAATTCACATAAGCACTTAGCTCCAAAAAGCTTTTTTATGTCCAAGATGACATAATAATGCTCATCGTGTAGCAACATATGAACAATCTTAACCTGCTCGGGAGAACCTGTTTTATAAATGACCCATTCCATATCATCTGTGCGATGCACCACTTCGATGTTAATATTTAAAAGGTTTTCAAAAGCAGCTACATCTGAAAGCCTTATTTTTTATTTTTTTTTAAGCCTCAACTGCTGATGCATTCTCCGGGCCTCCTCTAACACTAGCCCATCTTCAGTATTTTGGCCCATTAATACTTTCAAAAGCCCGCCTGCAAAACAGAGCTTCGTGCCTCTGTAGTTAAAATCAATCATGTGCATCCATTTTTGTTTAGGTCTATCTTCATGTGAAATAGCTCTAAGTACTCTACATACTCCTCCCCCGGGATTCTTTATCACCGTAACTATTAAGGTCAGATCCCCTGAAAAAAGAACTTCAGTGTTGCTCTGAATAAAATTTGCCACGACATCAAAAAATTGGTCAGCACTAAAGACATTGTTAGCACGACTGTTTGAGAAAATTGGACGATTTAGCCCCAACCCTGATAATCAAAGCTGGATAAAATCATTAGGGGAATTTGTACTTTGGACCTCCTTTAGAATTCTCTGTATGCACTCACGCAAAGTTAATTCAGCTTCTAAAGGGTTAGCGGAATGCTCAAGATTAACAAACCGGAACCTTTCGCCATATAATGTAGCATTAAAATGCCCAACGGGGTACTCCCATTGATCAACCCTTTGAAGAAATACTGGGGGTGGCCGCTGCACTGGTTTCTGAAGTGCAATTTCAATCCCTTCCTCATTAGAGGCAATGGGGGATGTAGGTTTAAGGGGGCCAACAGGGGGGATAGGATCAAAGGGTTCATACACAATAGAGGCCCCACAAATATCAGCGATAGAATCGAAATGGGGGTCTGCTGCTGATGCCAAGGCGGTCTCCGAAAAAGCGTCCTCATCTGGTCCAGCAATAACCTCAGCTCTGCGTTTTCCAGTCTTTTTTTTTTAAGTATTGCATGCCTTTTAAAATATTTTCTTCAAGCACCTCACCACACCTTGAGCAAGTGTCATGTCTGTTTTTGAGCCCCCCATCCTTCTGCATGGTTGTAGCATGACCCTGTACAGTTCCACTACCATTAAAATACTGCTTAGTTATCTTTAATTCCTCGGGTAAAGCATCTACAGCTTTAACACAATTTAAAGGCCTGTTTGCCCAGGCCTTTGGGGAGGGTGGGAGGGTGGGGTGAGGGGTTTTATCTCCCCCACCTAACTTATAACTTATTATCTATATATTGCTAGCCCTGTTTTAAATACTTTTTGTATTGAGTGTTTTAAATTGTTTTTATTGTATTTTATTGTTGTAAGCCGCCCCGGGCTGCATGGCAGGAGGGGCGGGATATAAATTTATTAAATAAATAAACAAACAAACAAATAAATAAATAAAGAGTTGTTCGCTTCTATAACACTCTTAAAAACATGATGCATGAGTTTTTCACATTTTTCTTTCTGCAGTTTAATCAATGCCCTTTCCTTTTTAGCCTTCTGCTCCAGTAAAATAACCTCCTGCTCCTTATTGCTTATATCCCTCTTTAATTTCCACACCCTTGCACAGAAATCAAAAGCATGCTCAACATTGCCAAAATTAACATTAGTTGATACACCCGGGGATCCTTCTTCGCTTATTGTTGCAGGAGTGTCATCTAAGTGGTGTGTGGGTTTTTTGTTTTTCCCCCAGCTTTGCATGGAGCTAGAGGGGTGTCAGCACGATGTTTTGCACTAGACATGCAGGTTGGTCCTGCTTGTTCTAGATCTGCAATTGTGGCAACGGGTATGCAGGGAGGCTCAGGCTGATGTGCTACCACTGGGGGTTCTAGTAATAGTGAGGCTACTCTGCCCCACGCCATATCTGTGATTAAAACAGAGAGATGATTAATTGATCTTTTAAACACAAGCACACATCTTTCATTTTATTTTTACTCATCAGCATGCTGATCTGTTTCAGATTTATAGCCTTTGCCTTTATTTTTAAGAACAGCCGAAAAGCTTTTAGGCGGCGAGGGTTTTGTACGTTTTGCCATGCCTGCAAAAACACAAAGGTGGTTAATACTCCTGTCACACATTGCATAGAAAAGATTCCTGATTAATAAGAGAAAAGAGGACTACCATCACTGTCGCTATATCCGAACAACTCTCTGAAGGTTACGTTGATAGTTCCTCCAGAACATAACTGTTGATCTGGAAAAAAAGGGGGTCTCACTAATTTTCCCTTCACTTCCCAGACGGCCCTCTCCCCCAAAGACTAGAATAAAACACTTACCCTCTTGCACTCATGGAGATGTCTGTTCAGCCATCTCTCTCCCTTGCTCTAGCTACCAGTCTTGGTATTCGCTAACCATGCAGATGGGGAGGGGGAGGGGAGAATGAGAAGGAGAAACAGGTCTGGCTGTTTTTTAAAAAAGACAGACCTTGAATATAATAACCAGCTAACTCGTACTCCTAGACCCCCCTTACAGCAAATTTTACCACCCCTGCAAAGTTTCTTATCAAGAGTGTTAAACGCTCACTCAGAAAGCTCATTATTTTCTTTAAATCTCTTTTGCTAATGTTTACTGTTTATGTGGCAATGGGTACTTTCAGACGTTATGGGGCCCTTTGGCCCCGTACCGTAACGAACGTCTTCGTTCCCCGCCGGGGTCACCCCTGCACGGCCCAACAGACGTGCCGGGGGGATCCCGGCGGGGAAAGTGGGAGGGGCCGGGGCCGCGCGGCGCAACGTGCGGCCGCACGGCCCCGCCCCCTCCACGCACCCCGCCGCCCGCCCTCCGAGGAGACGGGCGGGCGGCGGGGCCAATGCGGCCGCCGCGTCTGGCCGATCGTGCCACGGCCCGGGATCCCGCCGGGGATCCCGGCCCGTGGCACGCGGCCAGATGTTACTTTTTGTTCGCCACGGCCCGCGGTCCATTTGACCACGCTTCCCGGGACCTTCCCCCGGCTAGCCCGGGAAGCGTGGTTCAAATTGACCCCATCTGCAGATTCAGCGTGGCCAACATCTGGCGCACGCTGTGCAGACGTGCAGGGGACTTTCGCCCCGCCGCGGGGTTCACCGTGGTTCAGTGTGGTTCAGCGTGATCTCGTCATGTCTGAAATCACCCAATGTGGTTGTGTAGTGTTTGTGCAGACTGTATTTGGAGCTATTCTTCCTAGACCTTAGGGTGGGCCTTGGGTAATGGCATACACATTCATACATATTTCTGTTCCCAGGTGTTGGTGCCCAGGAAAGGCAGCACTGTGTAGCTGCTTCCTTTAGCCTGGGTTCTCTGACCCTTATGCTGGGCCGGCTTAACAACACCCCAAGATCATAGCTTACTTTGTTAATAGGATAGAGTACACAATACTCTCAGTTGTGACCCTTTATATGTTTGGTTTTTTTTGTAACACACACACATTTCTGTTCCCAGGGGTTGGTGCCCAGGAAAGACACTGTGTAGCTGCTTCCTTTAGTCTGGGTTCTCTGACCCTTATGCTGGGCCAGCTTAACAACACCCCAAGATTACAGCTTACTTTGTTAATAGAATAGAGTACACAATACTTTCAATTGTGACCCTTTATTGTGGGTTGTGGTTTTTTGTAACACACACACACACACACACACACACACACACACACACACACACACACAGCAGAAGGTGGGCCCTTGAAATAGGACTACTCCTTTGAATGAGAATTTTTTAAAAAGTTGTTCCCTTACAGACCCCAAGATACTCTTCCTGTCACCAGAGATGGAACTACCCCAACAGCATGAAGCCTTTATGGGTGTTGAACTAATAAGGGAGACAGCAAACTAAATGGAAACCACCCTGAGCGACAACTCATAAAACCACTGCCCCCAAATTGAACTACCCCCAACAGCATGAAATCTCTATGGGGGTTGAACTCATAATGGAGACAGCAAACTAAATGGAAACCACCATGAATGACAACTCATAAAGCCACTGCCTCCCCAAATGGAACTACCCCCATGGGGTGAACCATCTCATACCCAGGCTACCATCCCCAAACCCACTGAGCTTAGTGCTAGCCCCCATCCCTTAAAGAGATCAGCAGAGTTTCTTACCTGTCCAGGGGGTTGGGGCTGATGGATGGGCCCTGCTGCAGAGGTTTCTTTGAGTTCACTGGGGTAGAAGCTGAAGACCTTTCCTTGAGATTGCTGGTGTAGAAGATTAGATCATGAACCCCACAGCAACTGCTAGTGAAATTCAGTTCTGATCTGGAGAGATGCTGGCTTCTGGCTTCCTTTATATACTCTTCTTGTAGGGTCTGGGGTGTTTACTCCTTCTCCGACTAACTAATGGGTGTGAGGACAGTTATCCATCTCTGGAAAACACCCTTCATCTCTGGTGCAGATTTCATTTGGTGGCAGTTGACCCATACCTTCTCCAACTAACCAATGGGGGACGCTGGCAGGGAGGCATAGGCGGGTTCATTCTACCTAACCTATCTCTGGTTAACCAATGGGTTGGGAGCCCGCATTCTCAATGCAAATTCCAGCTACATCTACTATGCAGATTTCAGCTCCCAGGGAAGATCCAATCAAGGCAATGTTTTGAAGTCCACACCCAACCTTGCATGGAATGTAGCAAAGCCCATTCTCTACTTAATCAAAGGATGCTTGATTATACTCCTCCCCTCTTGGAAAGATCCGATCAAGGCAATGCCTTGTAGACCACTTCCAACCGTGCATGGCAAAGCCCAGCTTTAAAAAAAAACTGCTTTAGGGTGGGGAAAGTATAGACAGTTGGGAGATGTCCCCATTGAATTCAATAGAAGTGGTGGGACAGACCCATTGTCTACTTAATCAAAGCTAGTCTGAAAGTTCCAACCCCTACAACCAGCTCCATTTCAAGGCATATGTATTTCTTTCAAATGACCTAAGAAGCTCTCTTCTTCACATAACTGTACAAAAATCTAAAAGGGGTAACCAAACTATGTTTTGGAGTTTGCATCTAAAGCATGTTTGACCATTTTTGTTACATTTTGTAGTATTTAATAGTTTCAGAAAAACATAAAAGCCAGTTTTAAATAACTTTATTTACAGATCTTTGTAATACACTATAACATCTCTAGGTATGCATCAATGCTCAATTTTCTTGTACACTCCTCTTTTAAAAAAAGATTTAAAGTGTCTTTTGATTTCTACAAATTCTAACGCACAGGAATCAACAGGATTGATCATTTCTTCCAACATGCTTTCAGGATCAGGCGAGGAATCCAGTTTACAAAACAGCATAAGTGTAAGATTAAAAGTGTCCTGAATGATACACAAACAATGTAATGCGTACCCCAACATCATCTGAACGTGAAAGATAGATTGTAAGCAGAGGTCATCACAAGTGACTTTAAATTTTCTATTCCTGTCCTCAGAAGTCCATGTCAAACAATCATGGGCCATTTGGGCTGGAGCATTAAAAACACAACCTTCACAGTCTGCATGCAGCTTCTCCCTCATACAATGTTTTAGAATTCCATAGACTGATGCTCTCACTATATATCTCATGGTTGATTTTCATTTCGAAGGGGCAACATAATCAGATTCGCAGATTTTCAAGCCAAGCTGCTTTGGCAGAATAATATGAGGATCCTGGTTTTCATCTTTCCTCTCAGGACAGAAACACTTTGAACCTTCAGCTTGGGGTTTAGCCTCTTCAGGGAGCAGTGTAGGGCATTCAAATAATTCCTGGAACAAGATTTAAAAGCACTAATGAGCCAACAGTCTTTTTACAAAGCAATGTTTTGTGACACATGTCTCTAGACAGAGAGAACCCTTTTTAATCCATCTAAAAATCTTTCTTACCTCAGACTTTTGAGCTGGGGTGCCTGTGTTGAGTGGGGATATGCCTTTTTCTGCCAACTCTAGGCCGTCCAGGTTCTCAGTGGAAGTCGACATTCCCATAAGGGTTTCTTCATCATGAAGTGGGGTGCTAAAAAGAACCTTGAGGCCTGCTTTCACCATCATCCTCCAAACTGGAAATATATCATTTTCTGTATAACCATCCCACTACTTCTGGAGGCTTAGTCAACTCCATAGGCCTCACAGGCATTGTATCAGCATGGAAAGCCATTTCAGTTTTTCTTGTAACTGGTAGAGATCGGCTCCCTGCTCTCTGTATCAGAAAATGGTGCCCCCCCCCCCTTTCATACCCCTAGAGGATGGGACAACAGCTCCACAAACCTTTCCGGTTGGTCATGGGATGGCGTGGTGAGCGGTTTTATTTATATTTATTTATTTTATTTTATTTATTTTACAAATTTATATCCCGCCTCCTCCTGCAATGCAGCTCGGGGCGGCTAACAACAGCAATAAAAACAATTAAAATTCACTTAAAATATAAATATAAAAAACACCAATAAAACAGGGCTAGAAAACAATAAATAAATAGATAAATGGGCGGGGGATTAAAATCACCCCCCCCACCCTCCCTCCCAAAGGCCTGGGCAAACAGCCAGGTCTTACAGTTCCGCCAAAATGTCAAAAGGCTTGGGGCCAGGCGAGCTTCCTCCGGAAGGNTTCCGGGGCACGAAGGGCGAGGCGATCCCTAAGGTATGAGGGGCCAAGGCCATATAGGGCTTTGTAGATCATCACTAGGACCTTGAACTTGGCCCGGCACACTATCGGCAGCCAGTGCAGAGTTCGGTTTGAGACCCCCTAGGTCAGAGCTCTGCAAGGAGGCAGGTTAGAATGACAAAACCTTTGCCAACTGATTCAGCTCACACTCCTGAGTCATTTGAACCCTCACATGACCTTCTTTCTGTGACTCATTCTACCCCGGAAACCCCATTCCATTGGACCCAATTCTCTCCAAGCCAGAGTGGGCTAGGATGATGAAACTTATGCTGAATGGTTCATCTCACTCCGCTGAGCTCATAGAGGGGTTACATGACCCAATTGCTGCAGTTCACCCTACCTGGAACCCCACACCATAAAGTTGCTCTGATCCTCACAAAACCCATAGCTACTGGTCCATCTCATGCTTCTGAGTTCATAGAGGCATTACACGGCCCTCTTCAAAGGACTTTGTGGGTTCAGGGAGGCTTGAACTTTCAGTTCCAGCCACCCTGACCCACAAGCAGAGCCCCCCAAAGTCAAGTGTAAGGGCCTTCCTGACCCGGGAGCATTACCCCATCTACGTCACTTCCGCTTACCCACATCACTTCTGTCCCATGGCGGGACTTACAGCCCCCAGGGGGGTGGGACTTCCGCTGACATAGGACCCCACGTGACCTGTCAAACTGATAATGATCAGTTTGATGACTAGTGTCCCCCTTCCTATTACAGTAATCTAGCCTTGAGGTGATGAAAGCATGGGTGACAGTGGCCAGATATGAATCAGGAAGAAAAGGCTGCAACATCCTCACCAGATGGAGTTGTTGAAAAGCGCTCCTGGTCACCTCCACCACCTGGAAATCCAGGCGCAGTGAGGGATCCAAAAGCACCCTGAGGCTGTGAACCTGAGTGACCAGAGAGGGGCTGGACAGATGTCCCAATCCCCTCTAGTTCACAAGACTGACCAACCATCATCACTTCAGTCTTGTCAGGATTCAGCTTCAATCAGCTCACCCTCATCCAGTCCCCAACAACAGCCAGGTATCAAATAAGCACCGAGACTGTGGGACCTGGGTTGGATGAAAAACAGAGGTATTGTTGAGCATCATCAGCATATTGATGACACCTCACCCCAAGCCTCCAAATGACCTCATTCAGCAGCATCAGATACACATTGGGCAAGAGGGGGTACAGACTACAACTGTGCGGGACACCACAGGTAAGGTCCTGAGGAGATGACAAGCAATCAACCATCACCATCTGCCCAGACCTCCCTGACAGGAAAGAGCAGACAGTGAGTAATGCCCTGCCTGACCCAGTGCTAGACTCACTGGCCCCTGACTCTGGTCCTGCCCAAACTTTATTTTCCCCCCAGGCAGGGAGGCCAGGTGGCAGCAGAGGTGCCCAGGGAGCTTGTATTTTCTTCCTGTTTGCCTTTGGCTCCTGTGCTCCCCCCCCCCATGGCAAAATGAGAAAACACCCTCCTTCTTGTTGGGAACTGGTGAGAATTGCGAGCCGAGTTTCAGCCCTAACTTCCTCTCTGTCTACAATGCACTCGGAGCACTTCACATTTTACATAAAGCAAAATATAAACAATTTAAAACAGTTTAAAATAAAGGAATTTAAAAGGATACTAAAAATGGTACAGTAAGGGAAGGAAAAAGGGAGGACAAAATATACATTAAGGGGAGCAGCAGTGGATCCTAAAAGTACCTAGAAAATTATGTTTTCAGGTGCCTTTTTAAAGTTAAGTAGGGAAGAACCAAGATGAACATCTTGAGGGAGCAGGTTCCACACCGAGGGGCCCACCACAGCAAAAGCCCAATCACCTGCCAACTTCAGGTGCGATGGTGGAATCCCCAAACAGCAGGTGGTTCCTGAGCACAGATATCCATCAGTGTGTGACTCCAGAAGGTCTCAAATATAGCCAGAGCCTAGACTGTTCAGGGCTCTGAAAACCAGCAGCTCAATCTTAAACTCAATCAGTCATTCTACAGGCAGCCAAACATGCATGGTGCACCTATATCTTCAGCCCTAAATCTCATTTTTTTGACATGACATATATTGCAAACTGAACTCTAATTTAAGGACCCTTAAAAGTAAACTCTTCTTGGCATTTTGTCTGGGTGTTTTTAGAAAAGCGCCTCCCCACCCATTACCCACTGATCACTCACCCATCATGCCTGTTGCAGGGCCGCACTGGAATTCTTACTTGCAATATAGTTGCTTCCCGACAGAATATTTTCATTTGGAACTGAGGCAAGCTTACATTTCTGCTATTTGGAAGGGTGTCTGCTCTCCAGACTTTAAGGGAGGCTTCAGCCCTAGAAATGTTTCTGATTAGCTTTGCTAAAGAGAATTTCACAGGAATAAAAGGAATATATTAGAATGATTATGTGTAAACTATTTTCACAAGCATGTCTCCTTACAAGGGCAAAAAAACCAACAAAAAAAGTCTTTCTGCTAAATAAAAATCCTGGGGGCTAAAATTGTAACAAGAAATAGAAATGGGATGAAAAGACTCCATTTAAAGGACAATTTTCAAGATAAATTGAATAGTCCTTCTCAGATGCTGTATACCATAGGTCAGCAATGGGCAGGAGTGGAGCTGCAGAGCAGGAACACTGTTGCTGGATTAGCTGTTACTGACTGCCATAATGCACGTGTCTGACAGGAATCACAGCAATCCCAATATGATAAAATAAACCAGATGCAATGTGTCAAAGGCAGACAAACAAGTTAAAAACAAACAGCTGGCCATCCAAATTACCCCTAATTCACTTTTCTTAATCACTTGCTGACACATTTGTTAAAATATTTGTACACAATGACAGAAATATTATAGGAATTAAGCATGCGAAAGATCAAAGATCATTTTGAACATATTTCTATCACTCTGTTAAAGCCGAATTGTTCCCTCTAGATAAATCAGGTATCCTTTTCCCTTGGGAGCTTTCTTTGTAGCTTGCTTGCTTTTTAAAAAAATTGATTATTATATATTTAGCAGAAAAAAAGATTTGTAAAAGGTTGTTATTTTTTAAAAATAAATTTTAAAAAACCTAGAATCCTGCAAGTGACAAATGATTTCACATTCGATAGGAAAAAAATAATTTTACTTTAATTCTCAAATCATTCAAATTACACAGATGAGTGTCTTTACGCTGTCAGATTTTATTTTCTGGGTGTGTCATTAGTTTAGGTAGCTGAATAAAAGGAAAAGTTTAATCATAATATTGTAGGGTTAGAGGTGACCTCAGAGTTCATATATTCCCACCTCCTGCTCCAAAACAGGATAGAGTATTAGCCTCTGTCTGTAGCATCATAGACAGTTGCTTGTCCAGCTGGGTTTTAAAAACCTCTAAGGAGGGAGAAACTAAAAACCTTCCTGGGCAACATATTTCATTACCCAACATTTCTTAGTTAGGAAGCAGATCTGGAAGCAAATGAGACTAACACAGACTGCAGGGCAGGTGGGACTACAAGCAGACTACAGTGACTGAGAATCATTTGAATTGACTAGCACGGTTATATTAAAAGCTCATTCAGATCATGATATAGGTCACATAAATCTTACATTTATAACAGTAACTGCAGAATTCACATCTCTGAGCCACATCTTTTTTTGGAACAGGGTGAGAAGGTGTTAAGGACTGATTTCTATTTCACTTTTTGTAGAATACTGGTTCGTCATTTATTTTCTTTTATGCTAAGAAAGTAATTATGACTTCCAGGTTTTGGAAATGTGCAGATTTGCAATAACCATTGGAAGTAGGTCTTGGGGGTTCTTAAGAGGAATCGGAATGACAATATGTAATTTCCTGATTTTAAAAAAATCACTTCTGCTTCCAGTAAAAATAAATATGTACTAGTGTCAACTGTACATTGTGCATATTGTTCATGAAGGAGGCATTTTAAAAGAGATGAGAGGCTGCCTGAAGGAAAGAGAAAGATTTACTTTAAAAAGCAAAGCGAGTTGCATGCAAAAGAATGTGAATACATGTAATTTAGTTTATATTTCCTCAAAATCCTGTACAAGCTATAATAGATTGTTTCTTTTATCACAGCCAGTTTTCACCCTCATGAAGTCATTAAATCATAGGAAATACACCAGCACAGAATTTGTGTAACAGAGTAAAGAACTGGTTTCTGCCCTTAGAATTGTAACATGAAGCTACTTTTCCATAAACTAAAATGTCTTGAACCTTTTTCTCACACTGTAAGTCAATAGAAAATTGATCACAAAGTATTAATAAATGCATGCTCTAAGGATGAGAGGGTCAAAACGAAACATACTATTGATGACTTTAAGTACATCATGATACAGTGTTATAGACTGGTAAAAAGTCATGGTTTCACCCGATAACAGAGATCTCTGGCAAGTTATTGTGTTTGGCTGTCAAAAGTGGGAAAGCTTCCTTCACCTGCGCAGATAGGGTGCGACAGAGAGGGTAAACTGTCTAGAGAGGGGGTCCGTGTTGTGTTGATTCCAAATATAAGAGATGGAGCAGAGCTGGTGGGGCTCTATCTTGCCTCCTGCGGTGCCACCCTGGGGAGTGAGGGAGGTATGGTTGGGTTCCAGTCCGCTTTGCCTCTCGTGGAGCCACCCCTGCTTCTCCCTCATTCTTCTCCTCTTTGCCTGACTCACAGCTCAACTGGCTGCTGCTGCATCATGCTGCTAGTGCATGCACAAAGTCATCTCAACTATGGGAAAAATTGTAGAGTGGAGGGAGAGGCGGGGCCAGGACCATGTTGCTTTTTCTGCGCAAGCTTCCAGGCAGCTTCCTTGGGGGCATTTGCACAGTAAAAGCAAGGGAAAGGGTTGGAGATGGGGGCTGGGGAGCTCCCTGAAATTCCCAATGCCCCCCAATCAGCACTGTATCAGAGCAGTGATCCATACGGCCCAAAGGCCAAGAGCAACGTAGTAGAGGGGAGGGGAGAAAGGCATGGTATCTTCCTGGCTGCTGCTGCTGGGATCCACACCTCCTCTCTCCAGAGGACCAAGATAGATGCCAGACTCTGCATCCAGGACAGGGATTGCTGGTAAGACCACCTCCATGCTTCCCTCCAAATTCTGTGTCTGCCTTTCTCTTCTCCTGCCTTCTCCCTAACCTCATTTCAACCCCTCCCTGTCTTTCCCTAACCCACCCCTCATTTCTACTCCTCCTCCTTGACTCTTCCCCCATTTCTGTCCCTCACTGCCTTCTTCCATGTTCCCTTTCTACCCCTCCCAAATTTTCCTGCCATCCACCCACCACCCATTTCAACCTCCACCTTGCCTTCCCGCAAGCCACCTCCCTATTCCTACTGTTCCTCTCTCTTCTCCTTCCTGGCTCTTAGTCCCCAGTCCTCATTTTCTGCCTCTCTCCCTCTATCTAGCTTCCCTTCCTTCCACCCATTAAACCTCACACACACACAGGCCTTGTTTCCCTTCCTTCTACCCACCCCCTGTTTCTATGCCTGCCTGGCCTTCCTGTACCTTCCTGTTTCTACACCTCACTGAGTTTCTACACTCTCCTCACTCCATCTACCACTACCACCACCCCTGTTTCTACATTGGGGCTTAGACAAGAGTGTTCCCATTCTGAAGGGAAGTTCTGACCTTTCATGAGTGCTTGCGAGTGTCTGTTGCTACTTCAGCAGTTTTCCTTGATTCAATGATTCTGCCATTTTTAATTTATTATTTATTTACTATTTGTACTTTTACCCCACCCTCTCTCGCCTGATGGTGATTCAAGGCAGCTTACAAAATATAAAACCATAAAACACTAAAACACACAAATAATAATAATAAATTAATACAAATAATACAATATAAAAATAAAGCAACAGATTCTGTGCAAAACATATACAATATCCTCTCCACCATAAATGTTTTATTTGTTGCCCTCATTGCATCCAATAAGTCCTGTCCAGATGAACTTTTCCAGGTGGTGAGGGGTCTGGTCAGTCCAGCCTCCCTCCGCTTGGACTCAGAGTTATCAAATGCTTGCTGTGACTTGTTTGTGAACTTTTTTGTGGATAAAATCACTCAAATCCACCACAGTTTTGATGCAACACTTTTAAAAGTGGGTGAACCATAGGCAGTTGAAGCCCCATCTTGTTCTGTTTTATGGGATGAATTTCAATACGTGTTGCCCTCAGATGTGGGGGATGCACTTGGGACTCTTTGAGCCACTTATTGTGAATTAGATCCATGCCTGTTCTGACTGGTTAAGGCTAGCTGGGAGACATTAGGGTCGTTGCTGGCCAGGACAAACAATGCCTCCCTTGGGGAGGCGGGGTGCTGGACCACCTCAAGGAGGCTGTGGTACAGCCCCTGCTCAAAAAGCCTTCATTGGACATTGATGTCCTGGCCAGCTATTGGCCGGTCGCTAACCAATGCCGATGACATCCAACTCTACCTCTCGTTTTCATCTGACACGGACCCTACAGTTTCAGTGCTCACATGATGTCTGGCAGCTTTGGGGGACTGGATGAGGGTGAGTTGACTGAAGCTGAATCCTGAGAATATGGAGGTGGTGCTAGTGGGGAAGGCGGTAGGGTGTGACATCCCCCATCATTGATAGGGTTCGCCCCACACTGGTTCCCCATAAGAACATAAGAAGTGCCATACTGGGTCAGACCAATGGTCCTTCTAGCCCAGCGTCCTGTCTCCAACAGTGGGCAATCACAGTGGCTTGGGAGAAGCACCCAGCAGGTCACAATGGGGGATCCATTTCCTGTTGTTTTCCCCCAGGTCCCATCATGTTCCCTGATCCTGTCTGGCTAATAGCTGTTAAAGGACCTATCTTCCAGAAATTTGACCAAACCTCTTTTAAACTCAGCTGTATTACTGGCCCTTACCAAAACTTCTGACAGTAGATTCCACAACCCAATTATACGGTGAGGGAAAAAAATATTTTCTTTTATTTGTTTTGAACTTGCCACCCATGAGTTTCATGGAGTGTCCCCTAGTCCTAGTAATTGCTGAGAGGGTAAATAACTGCTCCTTGTTTATTAGTTCCACACCACTCATGATTTTATAGACCTCTATCATATCTCCTTTCAGTCGTCTCTTCTCCAAACTTATCCCCAACCTACCAAGTCTCTCCTCATACGGGAGTCCTTCCATTCTCTTGATCATTTTTGTTGCCCTTCTCTGTATCTTTTCTAGTTCAGCTATGTCTTTTTTGAGATGGGGTGACCAGAACAGCACAAAATATTTGAGGTGCGGTCGCACCACTGATTTGTATAGAGGCATTATGTCCTCCTCCGTTTTATTCTCTATCCCCTTCCGAATAATTCCTAACATTCTGTTTGCTTTTTCAACTGCTGCTGCGCACTGTGCTGTGGATTTCATTGTATTGTTCACAACCACCCCAGATCCTTTTTCTGAGTGGTAACACCTACCTTAGTACCCAGCATCATGTATGCATAGTTTGGATTATTTTTTCCCTACGTCCATCACTTTGCACTTGTCCAAATTAAATCTCATTTGCCATTTAGATGCCCAGGCACCCAGTGTCGTAAGATCCTGTTGCGGTTCCTCACAGTCTGCTCGTGTTTTTAACTACCTTGAATAACTTGGTGTCATCTGCAAATTTGATCACGTCACTCTTGACACCCATTTCCAAATCATTAATGAATACATTAAACAGCACCGGTCCCAAAGAGATCCCTGAGGCACACCACTTTTTACATATCTCCGTTGTGAAAACTGACCATTTACTCCAACCCATTGCTTTCTATCTTTTAACCAGTTTCTGATCCATAGTAAGACATTATCTCCTATGCCATGACTTTTTAATTTTCTCAATAGTCTCTCATGAGGGACCTTATCAAATGCTTCCTGCAAATCCAGGTACACTATATCTACTGGGTCTCCCTTGTCCACATGCTTATTTACACCCTCAACGACTTTGAACAGGTTAGTGAGGCATGACTTAACTTTACTGTGTCCGCTGCTGTGGGGATAGGGGATTGTGTGAATTGGAGGAGCTGCCTGCCACTCTGCTTTCCCCTCCCCAGGTAACAATTGCCAGGGTGGGGTCCCGTTGGCCCCAGTCCGAAGGGTGACACCCAAAGGGTGTCGACCATTAGCCGGGTCGTTAGCTGGACCATGGCGCCCGCCCCTCCCCCCCTGTTTTCTTCTACTGCTGCTCCAGAAGAGGAACGTACAGCTCATCCCTGCTGCTGCCACCTCTGGGCCCGGTATTTTGTTTTGTTTTTTGTGTTTTTAAGGGGTTGGGGGGGGGATGAGGCAGGTGGGGCCTGAGTGTGGGGGTTATGGGGAATAGGTTAGGGAGGATAGGGCCAATCGCCCTGGTGAGAGGAGGGGAGATTTTTATTATTATTATTAACAAACATTTATATAGCGCAAGCAGTGTACCTGGCACTTTACAAAGTCATAAAATAGACACGGTCCCTGCCCCTAGGGCTTACAATCTGAGAGACAGGAGCTGGAGGAGAGACATAGGAAGGGGAACAGAGGGAGAGACAAGGGGTCTAACATTCATGAAGATGCGAGGTCTCAAGTGCACGTACTTGGCTTGGTTACGATGAGAAT
>QEPC01012525.1:255800-279419 GCA_003113815.1 Sphenodon punctatus
TTATTATTATTATTAACAAACATTTATATAGTGCAAGCAGTGTACCTGGCACTTTACAAAGTAATAAAATAGACACGGTCCCTGCCCCTAGGGCTTACAATCTGAGAGACAGGAGCTGGAGGAGAGACATAGGAAGGGGAACAGAGGGAGAGACAAGGGGTCTAACATTCATGAAGATGCGAGGTCTCAAGTGCACGTACTTGGCTTGGTTACGATGAGATGACCCCTGGTGAGGGTGGGTGGAGTGAGATGGGGGGGCAGCTTCCATATGATGGGGAAGGGGGACTACCTGTGAGAGAGGGAGTCCTGGGGAGGGAGGGTTGGGGGGTGGAGTCCCTCTCTCCGGCCTGTCGGGGCAGCCCATAGAGGGTGGGTGTCAAGCGGAGCTCTCTGATGATGGGAGGGCTTCCACAGCTATTGGGGTTGTTACGGGTCGGGGGAGATATGGTCCAAAAGGGAGGGGTATTTCATCACTGAGGAGCGGTGCCTTGTGCCCACGTGGGAAGGTCGTGAGTCGAGGTCCAGAAGACCCCAGGCCTTGACCTGGTGCTGCTAAATGCGAGGTTGGTGGTTAATAAGTCATCTACCATCTGGGAGTTAATCCCGGAGTGGGACGCCAACCTCGCATGTATTACAGAGACCTGGCTAGACAATGAATCGGTCCATATTCTGGCTGTTCTTGTTCTGGCTGGATTCTCTGTGCAGCATCAGCCTCGGCTGGAGGGCCGGGGGGGTGGGGTGCAGTGGGGGTGTTGCTATTGTTATCAAGGATGCACTGTCTTTTAGGAGGCATCCGGTGCAGGCTCCACCGGGTGTTAACTGCCTCCAACTTGTGTTGGATTTGGTCAGGGATAGATTAGGGGTGCTGCTGGTGTATCGTGCACCCAATTGCCCGGCGACATCTCTACATGCTCTTGCTGATCTGGTGTCAGATGTGATCCTCCGGACCCCAAAACTAGTGGTCCTCGGGGATTTTAACATCCACACTGACACCAATCTTGGAGGAGCGAGGCATGAGTTCATGGCCTCCATGACAACCATGCTCTGTCCCAAATCATCTGTGGCCCTACACATGAGGAGGGACATACACTGGATTTGGTTTTCTACACCAGCCTTGAGGCGGGGGGTCAGTTAGTAGAAGTCAGGGAGATGGAGCCCTTGTCATGGTCTGACCATTACCTCCTTAAGTCGAGCATCCTGGCGCATGTCAGCACCCAACAGGGTGCAGGACTTATTAGATTGTTCCGCCCTTGGAGACTTATGGAACCGGATCGTTTCCGGAATGCTCTGGGGGAGATTCCCCTGGACCCTGACACCCGCTCTGTCGATGATCTCGTAGCCTTCTGAAACACCTTATTGGCCAAGACCATTGATAGAGTGGCTCCGAGGCGTCCACTGCCCTCCCGAGTCTCCCACAGGTCTCCTTGGTTTACTGAGGGCTTGCGGTGCTTGAAGCGGGAGAGCAGGCAGTTGGAGCAATGGTGGCGCCGGACTCGCGATGAGTATGATCGATCGCAGCACAAGAGTAGTTTAAAGGCCTATGCTGTGGTGGTGCAGGCACCAAAGAAACAGTGCGTTTCGGCAGTTACATCTTGTCCGGCGGTTTCAGCCATATCTCTCAAACTCTGACCTCGCCACTGTCATTCAGGCCTTCATCACCTCAAGACTGGATTACTGCAATGCACTCTACGTGGGGCTGCCCGAGAAGCTGGTCCAGAGGCTGCAGCTGGTGCAGATTGCCACGCCCCATCTCCTTAATGGGGAGCACATGACACCTGTGCTCCGGGCTCTGCACCGGCTGCTTATAAAGCACCGAGCTAAGTTCAAGGTGCTGGTTTTGACCTTTAAAACCCTTCATGACCTGGGCCCTGCCTATCTGCGGGATTGCTTCACTCCCCATGTGCCTGTGTGACCCCTGAGATCATCTGTGGGTGCCTTTTTCGAGGTTCCCCGGGTGGCCACTGATGTGAGATCTATTTCAGTGGTTGCCCCGTGCTGTGGAATTCATTCCTGGAGGAGGCTCGGTTTGCCCCCACCCCATTGTCATTTTGACGTTTGTGTAAGACCTGGTTGTTCCGCCAGGCTTGTGGTGAGGGGGAGGTGGGGTTTGGGATGGAGGGTGTGTTTTTATTATTTGTTTTAAAATTTGTAGATTTATTTTAAAATGTTTTATTTTTGTAATTTTTTGTGTGTGCATGTTGTTTGCTGCCCCGAGCTGCCTTTGGGCAGGAGGGGCGGGATATAAGTTTTGAATAAATAAATAAATAAATAAATACGTGTTGACTCTTACCAGTTAAGCCATGTTTGTCAACATGCCCTGTAATTCTGTCCTTAATGATGGTTTCCACCATTTTGCCTGGCATAGACATCAAGCTTACTGGTCTTTAGTTTCCAGGATCGCCTCTGGATCCCTTTTTTAAAAATCAGGGTTACACATGCCACCTGCCTCCAGTCCTCGGGTACAGTGGCAGATTTTAGTGACAGGTTACAAATTATTAACAGTAGGTCTGCGATTTCATATTTGAGTTCCTTCAGAATTCTGGGGTGAATGCCATCTGATCCTGGTGACTTGTTAGTATTCAGTTTGTCAATTTGCCCTAGAACGTCCTCCAATGTCACATTGATTTGTAACATGTTTGGAGCCTGGGAGTGCTCTTTGATGCACAGCTTCATCTAGATGTCCAGGTTGGAGCGGTTTTTGCCAATTACATCTGGTGCAATGGCTTTGGCCATATGTCTCAGACTCTGACCTGGCCACTATCATCCATGGTTTCATTACCTCAAGACTGGACTATTGTAATGTGCTCTGTATGAAGCTGCCCGTGGTGAAGGTTCGGAGACTGCAGTTGGTGCAGAATGTGGCGACCCATCTCTTTATTGGGACATGCAATCGGGAGCACATTACACCAGTGCTCTGATCTTTCCACTAGATGTCTATTGTCTTCTGGGCCCAATTCAAGGTGGTGGTTCTTACCTATAAAGCCCTATATGGCTTGGGTCCCATGTATCTGTGGGACCGCCTCACTCCCTGTTACTTTGGATCAACCCTGAAGACCTCCCTTCTAGCACATGTCTGCCCCCGGAAGGGTGCGGAACCTGTTAGGATGGTCCTCCCTCGGAGGCTGTTGGACCCAGTGTAGTTCCTAGATGCTCTGGGCCAGTTACCCTCTGACCGTCCTAGACAACTGTCACATTGATGACTTTGTCAAGCTGTGGAACATCTTGCTGACGGAGACCATCAATCAAATGGCTCCCAGGCATCTAATGCCTAGACAGAGGCTCTGAAGGCCTCCTTGGTTCTCCGAGGAACTGCAGATGCTGAAGCAGGTAGGACGAAAGTTGGAGTGATGGTGGTGTCGTTCTAGAGCTGAAGCCAACAGATTGCATCATAGAGCTAGTTGATGAGCCTATGCCATGGCTATGTGGGCAGCAAAGAGGGAATTCTTTACTACCCTCATAGCATCCACTAAATCCCATCAGGTGGAACTGTTCTGGGTTGTGCGGGGACTGGTCAGTCCAGCCTCCCTCAACCCTGGAGTTGAGCCATCAACTGCCTGCTGTGACATTTTTGCAGATTATTTTGCGTAGAAAAAAGCTCATATTCACCAAGATCTCGATGACGCACTTAATACAGTGGAGGAAGTAGAGGTGGCAGAAGCCCTGTCTTGTCAGATTTTGTGGGATCAGTTTCAGTCGGTGACACCCGCTGATGTGGTGGGGGTGCTTGGGGCTGTTTGAGACACTTCTTGTGAATTAGATCCATGCCCTGGATGGATCTAATTCACTTCTTGTGAATTAGATCCTGGCTGATTAAGACCTGCCGGGAGACAATGTGGCCGTTCCTGGCTGAGGTGGTCAACACCTCTCTGCGGGAGGGCAGAGTGCCGGCCTGCCTTAAAGAGGTGGTGATACGGCCTCTGCTCAAGAAACCATCACTTGATGCTGACTCCCCTGCCAGCTATCGGCCTGGGTTATTGAATGGGTAGTGACTCAACAGCTCCAAGGGCATCTTGACCACACCGGTTATCTGGATCCCTTGCAGTCTGGCTTTCATTCGGGGCATGGCACTGAGGCAGCATTGGTGGCTTTGGTCGATGATCTGCACCGTGAAAAGCATAAGGGCCTGTCAACCCTTTTGGTCCTATTAGATCTGTCGGCTGCATTTGATACCATTGACCACAAGATGTTGGTGATGCGCCTGCAGGATAGTGTGGGGGTGTTTGGGATAGCTCTTGAATGGTTCCGTTCATTCCTGACTGGGAGAACTCAGCGGGTGGTGCTCGCTGATCATTTTTCATCTCACCGAGACATCTTGTGTGGGGTCCCACTGGGTTCTGTCTTGTCCCCTCTCCTGTTCAATGTGTACATGCAGCCGCTCGGCGAGGTGATCAGGAGGTACGGGGTGGGCTGTCATCAGTATGCGGATGACACCCAACTGTACCTCTAATTTTCAACCAACCGAGGCCCGGCTGTCTCGGTGCTTACTCGGTGTCTGGCAGCTGTCGGGGACTGGAAGAGGACTAATCAACTGCAACTGAATCCTGACAAGATGGAGGTGATGTTACTGGGTAAGTCGATGGAGATGACGACCCCCTTGGTTGAGGGTGTGTGCCCTCCACTGACTTCCCAGGTGTGAAACCTGGGGGTGCTCCTTGATGCGCAGCTCCACCTGGATCTCCAGGTGGAGGCTGTGGTGAGGAGTGCCTTCCGCCAATTACATCTGGTGTGGTGGCTTCGGTCGCTGGTTTTGGTTCCGGATCTGGCCACGATCAACCATACTTTTATCACCTCTCAGCTAGACTACTGTAACACGCTCTACGTGGGGCTACCTATGGTGACGTCTTGGAAACTGCAGCTGGTGCAGAATACAGCAACCCAGCTCCTGGTACACCAGTGCTCCGATCTCTGCACTGGCTGCTAATAGTTTTCCGGGCCCGATTCAAAGTGCTGTGTTTGACCTATAAAGCCTTACACGGTCTGGGCCCTGCCTATTTGTGAGATCACCTTAGTCCTCGGGTTCTGGACTGGCCCCTGTGGTCATCTGCGGGTGCCCTGTTGTAGGTCCCCCAGGTTTCCTGAGGGGGGGCACTTAGGACAGGGCATTCTTGATGGCTGCAGCATGCCTGTGGAACTCCCTCCCAGTAGGGGTCTGTCTGGCCCTAGACCTCCCAGGTTTCAATAGGAGTTGTAAGACCTGGCTGTTCCGTCAGGCATTTGGTGAGGGAGAAGGGGTGTGTGTGTTTGGGATTTTGTTCTCCCCATTTTATTGTTGTATATGTTGTTTAATGCTTTTATATATTTTATTGTATTTTTATTGATTGATTTGTTAGCCACCCTAGGCTGCCTGCAGGAGGGACAGGGTATAATTTTTAAAAATAAATAAATAAAACCCATGTGGTCATCTGGGATTGCCCTTCTCGAAGTCCCTCAGGTATCCTGTGGTGCAACTATGGGGAGGGTGTTCTCTGTGGCTGCACCAAGGATGTGGAACTCCCTCCTGGCAAGGGTCTGGGTGGTCCCAGACCTCTCTTCTTTTCGATGCTAATGCAAAATCTGGCTGTTCCACTAGGCCTTTGGTGAGGAAGATGGGTGAGGGTGGGTTTTTATTCTAAGGGTGGGGTGTTTATTTTTGTTTGGGTTTTTATGTTTTTTACATCCCTCTCTTCCCCCTTTTCCTCCCCCTCTTTTTTTGGGCAATATTTTCTTCCATTTCCCTCTCCTCCCCCACTTTTTATGCTGTTATGTTTTTAATGAATGATTATGTATTTTAGATTTTTTATATATATTGTAAGTCGCCCTAAGCTGCCTAGGCAGAAGAGGTGGGGTATAAAATAAATAAATAAATAATAAATTTTTCATCACTTTCTGGGACTTTTCATCATTTCCTGGGACTTTTAATCCATCATTTTCATCATTTTTTCACTTTCCAGGACTTTTAATCAATTTTATCATTTTACAGGACATTTTGTCACTCTCCCAGACTTTTTCGTCACTCTCCAAGAATTTTACAACAGTTTTAGCACTCTTATGGCAATTTCCAGCACTTGCTTAGCCATCACTTTTTTTTGGTCTTCACAGCTCTTGGGGTGCAGGCAGGGCCTACACAGGGCTTAGGACTAGCCCATAACAGCCCCATAAACTTGCAAAAAATAACAGAAAATTGTTGAAAACAACTGTAAAGCAAATCAGTTTCCACACTGTGTGAATCTCAGTGAATGTCCTGCTTGTTACAGCACTGCTGATATTTCTTCTTTGAGGGATATTCTATACCTCCCCTCCTCCCTACCATCCCTCCTGCCTAAAAGTGTACCAGCCACCACTGAAGCCATTTTAAAATGGACTGCGGAGGCACCACGGTCCATGGGGAATTGATGGAGGTGGCAGCGTATGGACGCTGTATGGGCGGCCTGTCCCAAGAATACCCACACACCTCCACCCATCTCCATGCATGGAGCATCTGTCATTGGTGCCCATTACTCCATGTGTGGGTGATGGGTGGAGCCTGGGAGTGCATATGCAACCCCAACCACCTGTTGCAGCGATTGCACAGCCACCCCTCCCACAACAACCACCCTCCCGCAGATGTGAGAGAGGTGTGTGTGTGGGCGGGGAGGGCATCCCTGCCAAAAGGGCCTGAGATGGAAACAGATGGAGGTAGTTCAAATTATACCTTTTATTGAACCAACTCCAGTTGATGGAAGTGTGCAAACATTTGGGCCACACAGAACTGTGCCCACTGCACGCAACCAGTCAAAACTAAACCTATATGCTGGATCTATCAATTCAATTCAGTGCAATTTATTTGAACGTGACCATTGGTCATTGTCAACATACAAAAGACAAAATACTTACAGACATAAAATATAAGAAAAAACCCTTGTACCTACAAAGATACATTTAAAATTAGGTTTATACCTTCACAATCACTACTGCCCAGGCTACCCCCTCTCTCTTATTTGGCTGCTCCTTAATAATATATTTAGCACCCTACTGGGGCCCTAGATCTCTAATACAGAAAACACCAAGGTCTGAATAGGGGGCTCTACCGTTATTCCTCCAAATAGTTCCACAGGGATTTTCCCTGTGAAAACCTTTTCCTCATTTCAACAGCATGTCATAGAAACTTCATTACCCTCTGGGTGTCCACTGCACTCAAATCAGATAAGGCTGCCTGCAAGAGGCAATCCTCCATGGCGCCAGGAAGTTTATCCATAAGCGGTTTGAGAAACCTTTCCTGTATGAGATCATACAGATGGCAGGCAAAGAGCACGTGTTGGGTACACTCTGTGACCAACATGTCATATGGGCATAAATGGTCTCCATAAGGGATGCCCGCAAAATGGCCTTCCAACACCCCAAAAGGGAGTGCGTTCATACTAGCACACAAGAACAGATATTTTTCTCTAAATGTCCTAGTTGTAGACAAATAGAAGGAGCCCATACAGCATACTGCCTCAAATTACGTGATCCACCCACCATAGTCAAATCAACCTCTCAATCTATATCATGGCATCTCTCAATGATATCCCTTCCAGCCGCTTCTGGGTTTAGAGCCTCAATATGTGATTCCAAAAAGTCCATAGTCAGGAGATGCCCATTTATGGCCTTGCATCATGGGCTAAGATACGTGTCCTGGAATATCGCTCCTAATAGTCTGTTCTGGGTCATACTCTTTTCCTTCAGTCAATAAAGTACCTCTCTTTGCCTTGCTACCACAGACCAGGCCCTAATACCCAATTCCAGTCTCATGGCTGCCGCTGGGGTCCCCCTGGGGTGCTTTGTCAGAGCACTCATAAATCTGGTCTGCAAAGCATCCAGATTTTTCTTCCCCAAGAGGCCCGAAATTTGGCACCATACAGACATGAGACCCTTGCTTTTGGTCTCAAAAACCTGGACTGCCATATCCAGGCTTTTCCTCCCTGTGCCAGAAAACAGCCTCAAAATTGCCTGCATTTGACTTTTGCAGTCACCTCTGTCTTCCCCAAGTGGTCCTTTCGGCTACTATTAGCCCTAAAGGTGAGCCCTATATATTTGTAGGTCTTTGTTTGATGTAATTGAGTCACACCCATGGGCCATTTGTAAATCCGGTTGGCAGACGAAAAGACCATCACATTGGATTTCGAGTGGTTGATCACCAAGTGATTGGTCAAACAGTAATCTTCAAAGGCATTAAGCTGCCTCAATAAGCCAATCCTAGTCTGGGCCAGAAGAATTAAATCGTCCATGTAAAGGAGGGCCCCGATAGGCTGGGCCGCCAACCTAGGTGGGAAAAATCTATCCTGCCTCATTATAGGGATAATGTCATTGATAAACAGAACAAATAAGGTAGACGCCAGGATGCATCCTTGCCTAACTCCCCTTGTCACTACTATATCTGCAGTCAGCATCCCTGATGGATCAACTTTTACTGCCACTGACGTATTCCTATATAGGACTTGAATCAGCTGTAATAGTCGTTTGTCTATATCCAGGCATTCCAACTTCTCCGATAGCAGGGACCTATCCACTGAATCAAATGCCACCTTTAGATCGAGAAAGGCAGCAAATAACTTCCCATTTATTGTTTTATATTTCTCTATCAAATGGTGCATCACTAAACAGTGGTAAAATGTACTCTTCCTGCTCTGAAACCCTATCTGTTCCCAGGATAGTATCTCCTTTTGATTAACCCAAGCTGTAATCCTCCTTAAAAGATATTTGGCGTAGGTTTTGGCCACCACACTCACTAAGCTGATCTGTCTGTAATTCGCTGGGTCCCCTCTTGAGCCCTTTTTATAAATAGGGACCACGACGGCTCGAGACCAGTCCCTAGGGATTCTGCCTGTGCCATTTATTTCAGCAAACAGCTTGGCCAAGAGTGGGAGCCACCAGTCCAGTATTTCTTTTATAGCCTCAATTTGCATCAGATCTGGACCTGGGGCCTTTCCCCTATGGAACGTCTCGATAATATCTCCTACCTCCATCTCCATCATTGGGTCCCAAACTGGGAGGGTCTGATCAAAGGCACTCTCTGAGTCCGAGGCACCCTCCTCCCCTATATCAATTTCCGCCTGCGTGCTGCAAATAAACTGCTCCCATCCATCCGGGGTAATAGGCATGCCCCAGAGTCTCCTATCCCTGGGCAATGCTCCATTTATTATAGCCCAAAAAGCTTTAGATTCTCTTGCGGTACTAGCCTCCGCAAGATTCTGCCACTTATTCTTAAAGTAGAGGGTCTTTTTCTACCTTACCAGTTCTTTGTAATCTTTTTTCAGCTGAAAAAACTGACCTGAAGATTTGGGTACAACCCGGCCCTATAATCCCTATATAGCTTTTTTAATTTCTCCCTTGCCGTACGACACTCCTTGTCAAACCATTTCTGTGAATTTCCTTCTGGACGATTGGAAGCACCCTTACTCTGCAGAGAAGTTGTCAGTCTTAGACTAACGGTGGCACTAAACCTGTTATACATCTCCACTGCCCCCTGATCCGGGTACTCTAGCCTCAGGGAGGTCCCAATCTCCTTACCCGACCCTGATTGGTAAAGGGATTCCCCTCCAATAGGGGCAGACCTATTACTGTTCCTATCGGGGGAGGGGGGGAATCTATCTGATTTAGGGCACTAAAAGAAGCTAATGCTTGCTCCCTCCCAAATCATTGCATTCTTATATATACGTGTCTTGTATTTGTTCAGTCTATAGTTCTGACTTGTTACATGTCTGAGGTAGTGCCCTATGTTGCTGTAATACTTGCACACAGTCACCAGTAGTAGTTGGCTCAATAAAAGATATCATTTGAACTACTTTGTCTCCAGAGCAAATGAAAAAATACATTAATAGAACAGCTACAATTACTTGTTTTGCTGAAAGTGCATCATGTTTATTAAATTTTTGAGGTGCTTAGAATTTCACATGATCCTTATTAGGGCTGAGATGAGAGCAAGTGTTTCCATTCTGAATGGAAATACTGACCTTTTGGGAGTGCTTGTGAGTGTCCATCAATATTTCATTAGTGTTTGGTGCTTCTGCCAAATTTTTTTGGTCATTTTTGTCATTTTGGGGGACTGTTTTGTAAATTTCTCAGATTTTTCTGCCACTTTTCAGGAATTTTATGCCAGTTTTATAGCACTTTTGTCAGTCTCTAGCACCTCCCCAGTGCTTAGCCTGCAAGTCTTTATTTCCACAGTTCCCAGGGCACAGGGCACTCACAGAGCTGGGGACTAGCCCATGGACGGTCCATTCAACATGCAAAAAATACTGGAAAATAGTGAAAATAGCGGAAAAGCCAATAATTTATTTATTCAATTATTTGTATCCCTCTTCCTCCAGCCCTACAGCAACTCAGGGTGGCTCACAAAATATTAAAAACAATATATAAAAACAATACATAGAAGAGATTACTAAAACAATACAAACAACAACAAAGAGGTAAAACCACTTGTAAAGAATGCCCTCTCCATCATGACCCCCCAGTTTACCCGGGGGACGTCCAAAAAGGCACCCCCAGTAGTCCGCAGAGATCGCTCCACGGCCCAGGGAGTGAGACGGTCTCTCATATAGGAAGGGCCCAGACCGTGTAGGACTTTAAAGGTCAAAACAAGTACCTTGAATTGGGCCTGGAATACTATAGGCAGCCAGTACAGAGCCCAGATCACTGGTGTAATGTGCTCCCTACAGCCCGTTCCCATCAGGAGATGGGACATCACATTCTACACCATCTGCAGCTTCTGAGTCGTCACCAAGTGCAGTTCCATGTAGAGCATGTTGCAGTAATCCAGCCTTGAGGTGATGAATGCACAGATGAGGGTGGCCAGGTCAGAGTTTTGAAGATATAGCTGAATCCTCTGCACAAGATGTAATTGGTGGAAGGATCCCTTTGCCACTGCCTCCACCTGACAATCCAGGTGGACGCCAAGGTCTAACATAACCCTCAAACTCTGCACCTGCGGGGCCAGCAGCAGGCAGATCCCTTCCACAAGGGGAGACATCAACTCCACTGCCCTACCCACCAACATCACCTCCATCTTATCAGGATTCAGCTTCAGTCTGCTCTGCCTCATCCAGTCACTCACTGCTAGCAAGCACTGGGAAAGCACAGATTCTGCAGGACCCGAGTTCATTGAAACATTTATTTATTTATTTATTTTATAGATTTCTACCCCACCCCTCCTGCCATGCAGCTCGGGGCGGCTTTCAACATTAAAACATACAATAAAATTTTAAAATTTTAAAATTCACATAATATTAAAAATATTAAACAGGGCAAAAACCAGTATAAATATAAATAGGTGGGGGAACTAAAACATCCTCCCTCCCAAAGGCCTGGGCGATTAGCCAGGTCTTACAACTACGCCAGAATGTTAATAGGCTAGGAGCCAGGCGAGCTTCCTCCGGAAGGGAGTTCCAAAGCCACGGCCCTACCACCGAGAATGCCCTCTCCATCATGGCCCCCTGCTTAACACGGGGGACCTCCAGGAAGGCACGCCCGGCGGACCGCAGGAGCCGCTCTGGGGCGCGGAGGGCGAGGCGGTCCCTAAGGTATGAGGGGCCGAGACCGTGTAGGGCTTTATAGATCATCACCAACACCTTGAACCTGGCTCGGCACGCTATCGGCAGCCAGTGCAGAGCTCGGAGCACCGGTGTAATATGCTCCCGGCGGCCCGTCCCCATAAGAAGACGAGCCGCCGCATTCTGCACCAGCTGCAGCCTCCGAACCAAGAACAAGGGAAGCCCCACATAGAGCGTGTTACAGTAGCCGAGCCTCGAGGTGACGAAGGCATGGATGAGGGAGGCCAGGTCCGGGCCGGAGACAAACGGACGCAGCCTGCATACTAGATATAGTTGGCGGAAGGCAGCCTTAGCGACTGCCTCCACCTGCCACTCCAGATGCAGATCCGCGTCCAATATCACCCCCAGACTCCGAACCTGCCGAGCTACAGGGGAGCGAAGCCCCCCGAACAGGGGGGCCACCCCCCCTTCGCTCTCCCCACCAACATCACCTCCGTCTTGTCGGGGTTAAGAGAGGTAAAGCTGGGTATCATCAGCATACTGGTGGCAATGCACACCAAACCATTTCACAACCTCACCCAGGGGTTGCATATAGATGTTAAATAAAAGTGCATTCAGAATCGAGCAAGATCCTGGGGGCCAGATGTTTCTTCCCCCAGAACCACTTCTCCCCGAGAGGAACAAGTGGAGCCATCCTAAGAGAGTCCCGTACACACACACACACACACACACACCATATCAAACGCTGCTGAGAGATCTAATAGGACCAGAAGTGTTGAATGTCCTAAATCCATCTCTCAGCTGAGGTCATTTACCAAGACCACCAATGCAGTCTCAGTGCCATATCCTGGATGAAAACCTGGTTAAAAAGGATCCAGAAAACCGATGCTACCCAGATGGCCCTGCAGCTGCTGGGCCGCCACCCATTTAATAACCTTCCCTAAAAAGGGAAGGTTAAAGACAAGTTGGTAACTGGTGAGGGAATCAATGTCCAATGATGGTTTTTTTAGCAAGGGCTGTACTGCTGCCTCCTTGAGGCAGTCTGGTACCCTGCCCTCCCGAAGGGAAGCACTGATCACTCCTGCCATCACAGGTCCCAAAGTCTCCCTGGAGGCTTTCACCAGCAAGGATGGGCATGGATCTAGTTCACAAAAGGTAGCCCTAACAGACCCCAGAACCCCCTTAACATAGATCATCCCTTCCTGAAACTGATCCCACAAAAATGGACCATAAACCTCAGCTCTCCTTCTGCATCAATCAATCCTTACAAGATGGAGGTGATGTTAGTGGGTAAGGTGGTGGGTGCGGTGTCCCCCATCATTGATGGGATTCGTCCCCCACTGGTTCCCCAGTTTTCATATCATATGAATAAGGGTGAAAACAGACATGACGCTAACCACCCTTTAACCACCCTTGATGGTTATTTATGCATGTTGTAGGGCTGTATTGGTGCCCTATGCAGCCCTGAAACATGCATAAAAGACCACCAAGGATGGTTAAAGGGTGGTTAGCATCATGTCACATGTCCATGTCACATGTCACATGTCCATGTCACATGAATTTCAGCAAATTTCACATGTCACATGTCACATGTTACATGAATTTCAGCAAATTTCATGTCACATGTCACCATGTTCCATGTCACATGGAATGCGACTGTGGCTGCCGGATTCAGACGCTAGTAGGCCTTCCGGAGAAACCGGAAGGCCTACTAGCGTCTGAAGCCGGCAGCCACAGTCGGCGCTGAAGCCTCCAGACCGCCGGAGCTCCATGAAGGTAGGATCCCTGGGTGGGAACTTGGAAGTAGGGTGATCCTTGGGGTGGGGGGGTGTTAAACCCCCACCGGGGATCATACAGTACACTACTTAATACTTACCGGCTGCTGCTGGGATGGCCGCTGGTGCTGGTGGGCTCGCTCTGGGTTGCCAGCGGCAGCCCGGAGCCGCAGTAGGGACACTCAGGGGAATTTTTTTGTTTAAATCCAGGCTGGGCAGGGTGTGTGGGGGGTGTCCCCCCTTCCACCCACGCAGCCTGGGAGGGGGAGGGAAACGTGGTTTTTTTGTGGGTTTTTTTTTACATTGTGGCCATTCATTTGAATGGCCGCAATGTAAAAAAAATCCGGTACCGGGAATCCGGGAAATGGGCTGGATTACCAGGTTAAATCCGATAATGTCGGTACGTCCAGTACAGGCATTATCGGATACCGGAAGATCCGGTTATCCCATCCCTACTAATGATATTCCACTCTGTAGGGGAGTCCTCCAGGGCTGTATTCTAGCCCCTGCGTTATTTCATTTTTATGTTAATGATCTGATCCCGTATTTGTTGGAGAACAATTTGCATGCTCCCAAACTTGGTGTCCGGAGACTCCCCATACTGCTATACGTGGACAACACTGTGCTGCTTTCAATCTTTCAGGCTGGCCTTTGCAATAAGTTGCAAATTTGCTCATACTATGGCAAACAGGAACATTTGAGTATTAACTACGGCAAGACCAAAGTAATGGTCGTGGGCTGCTCTCGTCGCCAGTATAGATGGTTAATTGACTACGCTTCCATCGAAGTGACTACACTTCCATCGAGCAGGTCCGGGTTTATAAATACTTAGGGGTCCTTTTCTCCTCTTCTTGCCAGTGGTCCGCCTATGTTGAGGCAGCTAAAGTGCAGGCTCAGAGAACCACAAACTCTATCATAGGGTTTTTTCATACTGGTGAAAGGAAGCTGGCATATCCTGCATTGCGCCTGTTTAAGGCTAAGGTAATTACGCAGTTGTTGTATGCAGTGGCAATCTGGGTGATCCCTTTTTTGGATCAGCTGGAGACCTCCCAGAATAGATTTCTGCGCTCAATCCTGGGACTACCTCCGTGTCTCCCTCAGGTTCTTTTGCAGGCTGAAGTGGTGATGCCTTCCATCAGAGCTTTGGCCTTGGTGGCTATCTTGAAATTTTGGCTTAGGGTGGCAGTCTTTCCTTTGCCCTCATCCCTTCTTTTATCTTTTATCCCTGATTCTATTGCCAGTAACCTCTGGAATGAGCCCAAGAGTATAGAACTGGCTAGATTGGGGTTCTCTAAAGAGTCCCTGATCCCACTTGGGCCCAAGGTGGCAAGTGCCCTGATCAAATGACGGGTACTTGATCAGGAACAGCAGAGCGAGCTAGCTGCCCTGGCTTAACAATCAATGGCCCTGGATTATGTACTTCCTACTCCTATAAGGTGCCCTATGCCATATATCATTCAGTGGCCAGAATGGTCCCTTCGGGAAGCTCTGGCTCAGATGCCCTGCGGCGTCTTTTCCTCTGCAGTGCTCGAAGGCCATTATCGGAGAATCCCCAAGGAGGAGAGTCTTTGTCCCCATTGTGCTCTAATGGAGATTGAATCGGGCAAACACATGTTGCTGGTTTGCCCAAAGTTTAGATCTTTATGCAACAAATACATCGCCCCTTTTGTTGAGCTGGCACCTGAGGGTTGGGATGATGCCCTCTTGACCCAATATCTCCTTGATGGCACTGACTCGCCCCATTCGAGAGCAGTGGCCGCTTTTTGCTTCTGCATGATTTTGTATAAACAAAGATAGGCCGATTCTAGGTTGTGAGCAATGAATCCTGGTCGTCAGGCCTGTTTATTGGCTTTAGAACCCATATGCAATCCAGAGGCTGTGTACTAATTGTTTTGTTTTGCTCTAACTGAAGATCAAACTCTGTATAATCCAACAGTAAAATCTTATGAATCTGTTATGGATGCTTGGTTAAGGGGTGTCATGATATCCTCAGTCATGTCAATCGCCATCAGAGGGCTATGATCTGTATGTTGTGAAACTTGTTTGTTGTTTATTGTTTGTTGATTGTTTTAGAGATTTCAGCCTGTATTTGTTTGGTTGATATAATGATTGTGATTGTATTTGTTTAAATTTGTTATATATGTAAAGGCCAATGACCACATATAATAAAATTTACTTACCTATCTACATGAGAAGCAACACCTTGAATCGAGCCCGGAAGGCTATATGCAGCCAGTGTAGAGAACGGAGCACTGATGTAATGTACTCCCGGTGACCCGTCCTTGTAAGAAGATGGGCTGCTGCATTCTGAACCAGCTGCAGCCTTTAAGCCGCCACCATAGGTAACCCCAGGTAGAGTTCGTTACAATAGTTCAGTCTTGAGATGATGAAAGCATGCACGAGAGTTGCCAGGTCCGCGCCAGAGACATACTGCTGAAGCCGCTGCACCAGATTTAACTGGTGAAAAGCACTCCTCACCACAGCCCCAACGTGAGCATCCAGGCAGAACTGCAAATCAAGAAGCGCCCACAGGTTCCAAAATGGGAACCAGTGGGGGGCGAATCCCATCAATGATGGACACCGCACCCACCGCCTTAGCCACTAACATCACCTCCATCTTGGAAGGATGTAGTTTCAGTCAGCTTGCTCTCATCCAATCTCCCACAGCCACCTGACACTGGGTAAGCACCGAGACTGCAGGGACTGGGTGAGATAAAAAGGAGAGGTAGAGTTGGGTGTCATCAGCATACTGATGACAATGAACGTCAAACCGTCTCTTGAACATGCCAAGCAGCTGCATGTATATGTTGAACAGGAGAGGGGACAGAATGGAGCCCTATGGGACTCCACACAAGAGGTTTCGGGAAGATGAAAAATAATCACCAAGCACCATTTGCTGAGTTCTCTCAGTCAGGAAGAAGCAGAACCATTCAAGAACAATTCCACACACTCCATCTCTGGTCCGCAGGTGAGTCACCGACATCTCATGGTCAACAGTATCAAAAGCAACCAACAGATCTAATAGAATCAGCAGTTGCAATTCCAGTTGGATCTGAGGGTGCTTTTTGTTGGAATGCAAGGATTGTGATCATTGCATTGATTAGCCCAATGCAGAGTTTACAGAGGAGTGTAAGTAGCTAACCATTAATAAGCAGGCAGGAAGCATACTTAACTTTAAGTAGCTTTATTAAGAAATACACGTAGGATAGGATACTAAGTCCTCCAAGACTAGGTGTGTTCAGGAGGGAAGTAGGAGAAGCTCTCTGAATATCTCTCAGACACAAAGAGATAAGAAACATCCTGAGGAGAGGGGACTAAACAATCAGGTCCTAGCAGGAGTAGAACAAAGTGGATGTGGGAGGATTCCCTGATCTGACTGTCTCTACTCTGGATGTTTCTAGCAAACAAGCAGGATAAGGTGCTTAGGGGAGATGTAACTAAGGATTGTATTTCCAGCACATCTAATAGAATCAGCAGTTGCAGTTCCAGTTGGATCTGAGGGTGCTTTTCAACCAGGCGCTTAGAAGCCCCTCAGGAGCCCTGCATTCAAGAGAAAGTCATGCAGGGAGTGTTTACATGCTCCCCGCATTACCAGGTGTGACATGTCGCCCGATCTTTTCAGCGGCTGGAGACATGGCGCTTTCAAGAGGCACGTTCTGCAAACCTCAATTTTCAGGTTTTTAGAACGTGCCTCTTGAAAGCGCTGCTTTCTCTTGAATGCAGGGCTCCTGACGTGCTTCTAAGTGCCTCATTTAAAGGCGGCCTAATAGAATGTTGCAGTTGGAGTTTTCTTGTATCCAAGGAGGAATTGACTAGGTGACCCTTGAGGGTCATTCCAATGCTACAATTCTATGTTCCTGAGGTTCTTATGCAAGATTATACCATAGACTGCATTCCAAAAGTGACTTACTCCAGAGTCATTCATTGAGAACTCTCAGTGAGAGCAGTCAGACTACTCCAGAAGAGTTAGTGGTTTAAAGATTGGTGTTACAGCTTCCCAGATTTAAATCTGTTAAACTCCAAATGGTATTTTCACCTACTAAATTTCAAATCTCTCAGTGGTCCTGACAAGTTAAAATGTATTATATTTTTTCCCTCTGCTGTCATGTGTGTTTTCACCCATTGTCTCATTTTAGAATGTGATAGAGTCAATAACTTTATTTGCACAGGATTATCTAATTTTTGCTCATATTCATAAACCAAATTGCTGGTGCTTTCCAGACTGGGACCAAATATTTCAACCGTCATTGTTTCTCCAAATGGACAAGCAGCAGTTCTAACCTACCCTGAGTCATAGAAGGAGGACAGGATGTATACAATAAATACAATAAAATAAAAGTAAACTAAATGGGTGGCTTATTTTCAATGATCTTGTCAACAATATGATTTCCTAAAGTAATTTATTATTCTTTTGCATCAGTTCTGTAAAGTACCATTCCTGTGCTTATGCATATTTTTATGTTTTGTTTATCTTTATTTAATAAGACCTATGAACAAATTCTGACTTGAGGTTTCTGCCATTTAACAGAACTAGGCTATGTTCAAGTTAACCCCCGAAAAGATGCTTTCCTTTGTGATAAGAATTCATTTTGCAAAGGTTCACGTTTTTCAAAGGAATCACCCAGGGAACTAACAACTGTCCAAATACCTGTGTGTTAAGTGCCTTAACCTTGCTTTAATGAATATCCTTGAGGGTTAGCTGCTCCAGACTATGTACTCCTCATTAATCAGAAAAATACGCCCTGCTTCTCTTTAAATACTGTGTTTCTGCTAACAAAAGTAAAACTAAAGTGAGTTAAGGGATTATTACTGCAGAGCAAGTTTTTGTGAACAAGTCCCTAATGTCCTAGAAATTGGTTCCTGGACTTGACCACTCTTCCTGCCTCTCACCTAAGCCAGTTATTAAATTTAAGATTCTTAGGTGGGATTTATCTCACATCTTAGAACATAAGGTGCAAGGGTCTTTTTGTACAGTTTCTACATGCTCTTGTCTCACTGAGAACTTTGGGGAAAACTTCCTGACTTCCTGAATGCAAAGCTGCATCCTACCATTCAAAGGAAATAAATATTCTTCTAACCTCATACAAATGGTCTAGTGGGAACTAATCAATAAAAGCAGGATCTTGAACAGCTGAGCAGAGGAACCAGAAGACTGAAGGGAAATCGTTTCATCAAAGAATCTAAACAAGTCTCAGAATGTGAATAAAATTAGAAAACATAATCTACTTTCAAGTTAGCCTCCTCTTTTAAAAAATCCTAGCTGCATAAATGATTGAATTTTTCAAAGCCCCTCTCCCCCTTGGTCTCTATTAATCTTGGTCTCCAAAAGAGATAAAAAACCTGTCTGCTATCGTATTGATTATCACACCTAGTTACTCGACAGACTGCGCTGGGTGTGGAATGCTCTTTTGCCTGTTGACTATGAACCTCCTCTCACCCACCTCCAATACAGGAGATTTATAACCTAGTAGACTGACCCTTTCCACAAGCTTCTAATCAAGGGAATGCAACAGTAATACATTTTTATTCTAAATGCATACATAATTATTAGTTAAAATCAAAGATAACAAGAACTGAACAAAGATAAATTTCACAACTGTTAGAACCAAGTTGTGAAATAATAAGAGGAAAGGGTTCAGTATTATTTTGTTTCAGGAGCTAACTTAGGCTGCTGTTATATTTTTGAGTGTGAAAAGATTCGAGGTAATGAGGAAAATTATTATCTCTTAATAGTGGAAATATCATACTGTAATAAGTTTATCAGGATTGGAAAGTTCATGATTGGACAGTTTAACTGCCTCAAAGCACGGCAATTACTGGATAATAATGAAAGCATCATATTTCTTAGATTTGGTTAATACTGGTAGAAAATCAAAATATTTTGCAGATACTGAGGCCACTTTCAGAAATTCCCCCTCCCCCCACATGCATATGCTGGCTGTGAGGGGGAACGCTCAGCCAGAATATGTGCAGGAATCGGCCAGTCTGAAAGCCACCTGCCCCACTCCCCCCCCCACGTGCACGCGGCTTTGTCAGCAGACATGCGCAGGGATGCATTGCAGGAAATCAAGCTCTGCATCCCTGCACATGTCTGCTGGCAAAGCCGCACGGGGGACTTTCAGACTGGCCAATCCCTGTGCATATTCTGGCTGTGCATCCCCACCCCCTCCGCAGCCAGAATAGGCATGGGGGGAATGTTTGAAAGTGGGCTTAGTCATACTGTGCAGGCATTCTGTCTTCCTACCTCCAATGTCAGGTGATTGACAACTTATTGACTTGGGTCGTAAATAACGTACATTTATTCAAATCACCCAAAGTTATTATGAATCACTTCATTCCATGTGAACTTAGTTTAGGAATTAAGTACAAACTTATGACATTCACTGTATTCTGTTGCTAAGTAGGCCTGTAGGCCTGTGGAAAACCAAGTAAACTGGAACAAATTTAGGGTCTTGCTTTGTATTAAGAGTCCATTTATAAAGGTTCTTAATAGTAGTTTTTGTAAGTAGAAAAACACTTGTTATAGATTGCTATTAACTGTGCTATTATTAATGCTTAATAGATTGTGTTACAGCAACCTATTGAATAATTTATGAAGTTCTTGTATAGGATCAACCGAGACTTTAGGTATATGATATGATTTTACATTTTAAAAAAACATACAGTTTAATAGAGTAGCTAATGAATAATAATAATAATAATAATAATAATAATAATACATAAAATTTCATCATTTGTCCATCCCAACCTCCATTAAATGACAGTTGAAGTGCTTCACAACATAAAATACAACAAAACAATATAAAATTGAATTTAAAACAATTTAAAATAGTAAGACAAGAGGGAGAACAGAACACATTAAGCGAACCAGCAGTGGATACTAAAATCTCCTGTCGAATAAATAAATCTTCAGGTGTTTGTTAAAGATGAGGAGAGAGGGAGTGAGTTCCACACTGAGAGGCCTGCCATAGAAAAGGCCGAATTACCCACTGACTTCAAGCACAATGACTCCCAAATTGTGAATAGTTTCTGAGCACAGATAACCATCAGGGCAAGGCTCCAAAAGCAGGTCTTGATTGTAACTAGGGCGTATACTGTTCATAGCCCTGAAAAACAGCAGCAAATCTTAAACTCAATCTGCTGCTCCACAGACAGCCAATGCAGAGAATGCAGGGTATAATAAAATCACGGCTGCCAAACCATGATTCGGGCTCAAGCACCAAGAAATATGGAAACTGCAAGTTAAGGACACTACTTTAACTTGCACTGCCATATAAGCAGTAAAGACATTGTACAGTTCCATTGGGCAGTGGGCTATGGGCAGTGACGTTAATGCGTATAATAGGGATGGGTGAAGGCGGTTCGGCAGTTCGGAGTTTGGACCAAACTCGGTATGTTCGGTTGACCGAACCGAACTTCCGAACCGAACTTGAATTTCAAACCAAACCGAACCGAATCTCCAAACTCCGTTCTATTCACCCATTCCTAGTGGCAACACACACACAAAAAACCTGGTTTTGAATGGCCAAACTTGGTTTGGAAGTTCGGAATTCAACCGAACTTCATCTGTTCGGTCGGCCAAACTGAACTCCTGAACCGAACTCGAATTTCAAACTGAACCGAACAAAATTTCCGAACTCTAATTTTAAACCGAAACAAACTGAACCAAATTTCCGAACTCCGTTCTGTTCTCCCATCCCTAGCGTATAACCTAGGCCCTTATAACATGGGGTATTTTCAGACATGACGAGATCATGCTCAACCACGGTGGATTCCCACCGGACGAGAAAGGTGTCATCACATCTGAAGGGGGAACGGAAGTTCCCCCCAAGATGTTCACCCCCGTCAATAGCGGCGGGGAATGACATTCACCAAGCGATCAGCAGAACCGGCGGGGCCGGCCCCAATCGCTTGGTGAATGTGATTCGCCGCCATGATGAAGGGGCCCGTCCCATCTGGATGGCTACCATGGCCCGGAATCCATTCCGGGCTATGGTAAATTCGGGCGGGCGCTGTGGCCGCATTGGCTGTGGCGCCCGCCCGTCTCCCCAGAAGGCAGGCAGTTTGGTTTTTTGTGGGGGTGGGGCTGTGTGGCCACACGTTGCACCGCGTGGCCCCACTCCCTCCCCGATTCCCTGCCTGGATCAGCCGGCACGTCTGTTGGATGTGTTGGTGTGATCCCGGCGGGGAATCCCCACGGTGATTCCGTGCCAGGACAACTAGCACCCTGTCCCGTCTGAAATCACCCATGGAAAAGGGTCTTAGGCTCCAAGCACCCACATTTCACATTGCGCTTTTAGCCCCAATCCTCTTCAAGTGTGGTCAGTACTGGAGATGGTCTGGGGTGACTGGACAGGGATGGGGAACTACTACTGGCTACGGTGGCAGGTTCACAAGGCTGCTAATCACTAGAGGGGTTGAGAGATGGGCAGGGACCAGGGACTGTTAGTTAGGAGTGGAGTTGCACATGGATGGCAACCTGTTGCTGACTAGGGGGGTTGGAGAATAGACAGGGATGGGGGACATCTTGGTAGGCTGCTGACTAATGAGAGAAGGAGAATGGGGGGCTGCTGCTAACTAGGGATGGGCGAACGTGGTTCGGAAGTTTGGTGTTCAGTCCGAACTCGACCTGTTCGGATGACCGAACTCGAACCCGAACCCGATCACGAACATACTGAACCGAACCAAACACCGAATGTCGAAATGGCCAAACACTTCGGTCAGTTCGGATCGCGTTCAGTTGAGTTCGGGTGGCTTAAATGTGGTCTACTGTCACTCTGTCAGGTCACTGGAAGGCCAAATGTAGCAGGGAGGGGGAAGTCATCTGACTAAGCTAGGAGCAGACTTCCAGGCACCAGGGGTGGAGGGTGGAAAGTGGTTTGGAGTAGCAGCCAGCCTGCCTAATCACCATCCCTTTTTGCCTCAGACCACTGGCTTGGCAGTCTGCGATTGGCCACGGGCTAGGCTGCACGTAGCCAATGGGGCTTGCGGTGAGACGGGCGCAGCAAGAAACAAAACTGTCTGCCTCCCCCCTTCCCAATACCTTCTGAGCTAGTCACTGTTCCTGAACAGCAGGCATTTCAGAAGGCTCCTTCACCCAGCATTTTCCAGCTCCCCAATCCATTGCCATCCTCCTCCTATTTCACCCATCCAACCCATCTACCCCCATATTCTCATTTATTTACCTTAGCTTAGATAGATTTAGTTGTTATTTTTTGTTTTTATCCCTCCCTGTGTTCAATCTTTCTTCCTCCCTCCCCCCTCCATTGAATCCTTGCTCTATATATTCCATCCCCAGTGATTCCGTTCCCTTCCCCTGTTTTTTTATTCATTTAGAGTAGGATTATTATTAGATTGATTTAGGTTTGATTTCAGTTTTGTAACCCTCCTTGTGTTGTTTCTGATTACTCCCCAACCCCCATCCCATATATCAATAGACAGATAGGTAGATATATTTTTGGTTTAAGATAGTAGGAGTTAGTTTAAAGTTTACTGATAGAGTTAGCGTTTAGTGATTCAACTTGGAGCTACTTAATCTATTCATAGCATTTAGAATAGTTATTAGTTAATAGTGGTTACATTTAGTGTAAATATAAATATATATAATATTAGATTAAAAAATGTCAATAAAAACTTTATATATAATTATAAATAATTAAAAACATTATTTTTGCAGGAGAAATGGAGAAGGGAAGGAGAGGTCGATCTGCTGCCCGTAGGGGATGCAATGGGGCATGTGGCAGAGGCGGGCGGGGCCGTACACGGGGATCATCAGCAGGCAGCAACAGTAGCCAGAGGCAGAGCCATCACCCCCTCCCAAAATCAGCAGGCCTGCTTTAGGGCAACAGGTTGCTCTGCAACGCCTCCTGGCAGTGCCCGCCACTGACACACAGGACACTGGAAGGCCTGCAGGAATTGAGGCTCAGGCTGCATCTGTCTCTGCTGTGGGTGGTGCTGGAGCAGGTGCTGGGGCTGCTTCTATGATATTCCTCCAGGACCACCAATGTCCCCCACAGTTGAGGCAATCCCCAGCGGTCCAGAGCTGGTGGATACCACCCCGGCTGCTACAGGCAGGGCCCGATCATCAGGCAATGCCAGTATTAGGGAGAGGAGGAGCAGCAGCAGCAGCACTAACAGCTATAGAGGGGGGCACAGGGAGAGTGCCAGCAGCATGGCGGGCACAGGCAGTCTAGCCTCTGGGTCACAGTACTCCCCTTCACGGGACATCACCGTGATCGCCAGGGACAGTGAGGAAGAGGCAGTCACTGACACTAGTGCCGCAGAGGAGATCTATGTACACGAGGTGATGTCTGACCCTCCTCCCAGAGCTGCATCACCAGTGCCACAAAGTTCTCCCT
>QEPC01012525.1:290632-317278 GCA_003113815.1 Sphenodon punctatus
ACCCTGTAATTGTTATTTATCTGTTCTCCAGCAAATTCCACCTGAAGTCCCTTAATTTTTATCCCTTCCTCAGTCTTAAGAAACTCTAAATCCCCATAGTTAACATCATTCTGCATAGATGCCACAGTCCGAACTGTGCACTCCACACTGCCTGTCGGCTTTCCCCCAGGTTCTAGTTTAAAAACTGCTCTATTACATTTTTAATTTTTAGTGCCAGCAGCTGTGTTCCATTCTGGTTAAGGTTGAGCCCATCCCGTGTGTATAGGCTCCCCCCTCCACAGAAGGCTGCCCAGTTCCTGATAAATCTAAAGGTTTCCTCCTTGCACCATTGTCTCATCCACCCATTGAGATGTTGGAGCTCCGCCTGCCTCTGGTGTCCTGCGTGTGAAACAGGTAGAATTTCCGAGAATGCTACCCTGGAGGTTCTGGACTTGAGTCTACTAGCTATCAACCAATACTCCAAGAAGTTAGCCAATCCCTGATTAAATTGAGCAATGCTGGTAGTGATAGAGCACAGGCTGAGAAGTGAGGAACTCATGAATAATCAGACCCAGTCCTGGAGAGCTGGAATGTTAGGATTAATTTCCCCTATGTGGCAGGCAGTCACTTGTGGCAACAGCCACAGTACAGGTGCCTAAGAACTTCATGTGGCTCCTGAGCCACCACATGTCCACCTCTGCTCTTTATGATCTCATGGGATGATGGCCCACTTGGGTTGAATCAAGAACCCATTCGATTCTCGCGAGAAACTCATGAGAATCTAGAAGTCCTAGTGAGATCTCAGGATGATTTTACTAAGAGTTTCGAGAATTTCATGAGAATATTGTAACAATTCACTGGGCATGCACAAAAAGGCTGCTGGGGCAATTCTACACATGTGTGGCCCTTTCCCAAGATGGCACAGGCAGTGTTGGTGCCATTTTGGAAAAAGGAAGCTGTTCTGCACATGTGCAGATTGGCTGCCCTTTTCAAAAATAGTGCCAGTGCTGCCTGAGCCATTTTGGGAAAGGACCACAGATGCACAGAATGGCTCTGTCAGCTATTTGTGCATTCACAGTGTTTGTCTTTATTTTGTTTTTTGAGAAAAAAAGTTTGAGACATTGTTTGAGACATCTGTTGCTAAATCCTGTCGCTTCTCCCTCCATAACCTTGCTAAGAGTTGCCCTTTTCTCTCTGTCTTGTATGCCAAAACTCTTGTTCATGCTCTGGTCATCTCTCGCCTTGATTACTGTAACCTCCTTCTCACTGGCCTTCCCCGGTCTCACCTTTCTCCCCTCATCTCTGTCCAAAACTCTGCTGCCAGGGTCATCTACCTCGCCAGTCGCTTCGACCATGTGCAGCCCCTCCTCTCTTCGCTTCACTGGCTTCCCCTTCCTGAACGAATCCTGCACAAGCTCCTAGTCTTCACCTATAAAGCTCTTCACAACCTTGCTCCCCCCTACCTCTCTGCACTTATCGCCCTCCATACTCCAGCCCGTGCACTTCGCTCCTCCTCTGTCCCTTCTCTCACCCTTCCACGCCTTCCCTGCTCCCCTAAGCGCCTTCGTCCCTTCTCACTTGCTGCCCCCCATGCCTGGAACTCCCTCCCTGTCCACATCCGCCTTGCCCCCTCCCTTCATACCTTCAAATCTCTCCTTAAAACTCACCTCTTTCGCTCTGCTCTGTCTGACTCTTTATCCTGCTGAGCCACTATTCCTATACCTACGATCGGTTTACCCTTATCCTTGCAACATGGACCTGCCTGCTGTCATTCTCATCGTAACCAAGCCAAGTACGTGCACTTGAGACCTCGCATCTTCATGAATGTTAGACCCCTTGTCTCTCCCTCTGTTCCCCTTCCTAAGTCTCTCCCCCAGCTCCTGTCTCCCAGATTGTAAGCCCTAGGGGCAGGGACCGTGTCTATTTTATTACTTTGTAAAGTGCCAGGTACACCGCTGGTGTTATATAAATGTTTGTTAATAATAATAATAATAATAACATTGAGATTTTTTATTGTCCTGAGTCTCTTTTTTATCTCAGTTCTCTTCAAGAAGCCTGATTCTCGTCATGAATCAAGAAAATATTGAGATCAAGTTTCAGTCTGACAAAACACCATTCCTTATTGCTGCTGCATCCAAGCTTGCCACTAGCAGACTTCACATTGGGCACAGAAAGCTCAAATCTGCATACCCCTGTTGTTTGTAGCTCACATTCAGAGACTCCTTCATATGTGCATTTGGGCAGGAGTGAGACTCCAAACTGGGATGTGGCATGCACAGGGAGTGCATGTGGCATGCATGGGAAGCGGTATAAAGTTGCCAAGTTATATCCACATTAGATGGGAGACAAAGAAGTTACAGCCAGGAGTGTATATGCAGATTTTTGCAAAATAACATAACTCACCTGCTTATAAAATCAGATTCCTTTATCCAATATTTCTGAAATTTGGTACACAATGCCTTTGATTGGAGGTATCATCCCTTCATGTTTCATCCAATATAATAAATAATTAAAAAAAGTTACAGCTGAAAATGTGTTTTCCATTTAAACCTATGGATATCAAAAATGAAAGCAAAAACTAAAACAAAATTTTGCTATTTACAAAAACATAAGACATAATGAAAACAAAAAAGAATAATCACATGGGTCCCTTGTGCACACCTCTAATTTTAATTTCTAAAATGAATGAAACCTCATTCATTTTAGCAATTAAATTACAAAAATAGATTACCAATGCAATGAAAATGGGTGAAAATGAACAAAAAAGCATCAATTTTCATTGCTGAAAGCAAAAAAAAATGGAAAAACCTGTGGATGCATAAAATTGCCACCTGGTCTGTTTTTCACATCTGTGTGCTTTCCCGGAATGGGTCCAGCAGCATCAGCACAATTTTGGAAAAGGGCAGTCTGCACATGCAGAGTGGCTATATTGTGCATGTGCAGACTACTACTACTACTTATTATTTCTATAGTGCTACTATGTGCATGCAGCACTTTACAGTCACATATTTTTGAAGACAGGTACCTACCCAATGGGCTTACAATATAAGATGGATAAGGCTGAGAAACACAGGGACAGACAGACAGTCACACACGCATTCCCATTTTACAGATGAGGAACTGAGACTGGAGGTTGTGACTTGTCCAAGGCCGCCCATTGAGTTCATGGCTATGAGAGGATTTGAATGCTGGCTTCCCAGGGTCAGATCCAGCACCTTATCCCCTACACCACACTGGCTCTCTAGGCTGAGAGATTGTGAGTTGCCCAAGGCCACCTAGTGGCTAGGGTGGGATTTGAACCATGGTCCGTGGCTTTCTCAGTCCAAGTCCAGCACCTTATAGTCTACATCACACTGGTGTAGACTAGCTGTCCTTTTCCAAATAGTGCCATCACTGCCAGCACCATTTTGGAACAGGATTGCACATGCTCAGAATTCTCCAGTGGTGATTTTGCACATGCATAGTGGTTTTTTCATTTTTAAAATTATTATTAGTTTTAATAAAATACAACTAATTTGTTAACAAACAATGAAAAAACCCCAAAAGGGTAGGGGTGATTTACAAAACCCCTGAAAATGAAGGGTTTTTTGTAAACCAAAATGAAAATTAAAACAAAAGAAAATGTTGGGCATCCTACACACCCCTAGTACCTAGTAAGGTCTGTGGGGAGTAAAGTTTGCTCCTTTGAATTCAAAGGGAGTCTTGCTATTGACTTCAATGAGAACAAGATAAATGATCATGAGTCATATCAATAGATATTCAATCTTCTTTATTGCATCAAATTTATCCTACCATTTCCTAAATACAGATGGAGGGAAAGGTCGGGAAAGACAGGTGAAAGTATCATTCTTACTGTGTCCTTTAATTGCCCATAATTCAAGCCCCCCTTTTCCTAGTGTTACATGGCTGGGCACCCAGAGTCAGGGTATTTTCAGACGTGAAGGGGCCTGTATTGGCCCCGTCACAGAATCACCCTTTGATCCCCCACTGGGAGCAAACCGGCATGTCCAACAGATGTGCCGGCAGATCCCAGCAGGGAATCAGGGAGGGGGCAGGGCCGCATGGCACAACGTGCAGCCGCACGGCCCCACACCTCCCACGCTTCCTCACCACCCACCCTCTGGGGAGACAGGCAGGCACTGCAGCCAATGCAGCTGCAGCACCCGTACGAATTGACCACGGCCCAGAATCCCACCGCCAATTCCGGGTTGTGGTAGCCATCCAGATGGGGTGGGCCCCTTCATCATGGCGGGGAATCGCATTCACCACGCGATCGGGGCCGGCCCCGCCAGGACATCCGATCGTGTGGTGAATGTGATTCCCCCCCATGATTCATGGGGGTGAACATCTGGGGGGGAACTTCCATTCCCCCCCAAAGACATTATGGTCCCTTGCTCACCATGTGGGTATTCAGCGTGTTTGAGCGTGGGATCTTAATGTCTGAAAATACCTTCAGTAAGCTGTCTCTATTAATGGAGTCCAGCCTCTTAATTTATCGTTGTTAATACAAGTAAAACTTGGGTGGCCTTGGGCAAATTTGTCAGCCTATTTCTCAGCCTCAGTTCCCATTGGTAAAATGGGAATAATAATGATCTACCTAACAGAGTTTTTGTGAGGAAGAACTAGATATGGAATATAAAATACTTTAAACATGGAGACCACAATGGGTGTTTTCAGATGTGATGGGGCCGGTTGGCCCCTTCACGAAAACAATAAAGTCATCCCTCACCAGATGACCCCGTCACGCCCTAACAGATGTGCCAGGGGATCCCGGCAAGGGAATTGGGGAGGGGCGGGGCCACGCGGCGCAACGTGCGGCCACACAGGCCTGCCCCCTCCACACTCCCCGCTGCCCGCCCTCTGGGGAGACGGGCGGGTGGCGGGGCCAATGCCGCTGCAGCATCTGGCCAAATTCGCCACGGCCCAGAATCCTTCCGGTGCTTCCGGGCCGTGGCGACTGACCAGACGTTACTTTTCTTTGATCCCCGCTGGGGATCACTTTCACCACGCTTCCCGGGGAATTGGTGTGGCTAGCCCGGGAAGCATGATTGAAACTGACCCCATGTGGGGATTGAGCGTAGCGAACATCTGGCAGCTGCCAAACAGATGTGCAAGTCACAGTGACCACAGGTGGGTATTCACCGTGGTTCACTGTGATCTCGTAACGCCTGAAAATACCCTGTATGAATGATAAAAAATAAAAAAGGCATAGGCGAACTAACAAAATGGGTACATGTTTCATCTAATATCATACACCTTTTCTTCCCTTGATAACATTTTATCAGCTTATGCTGTTTTATAGCTAATTTTGGCCCCAATTCTGTAAAAATGCATGCAATCAAATTTACATGTTATCCCATTACTCATGCTTAAAGTCGATAAACATTCTCCAAAGTGACTTGTGTACTCAGCCTGATCTTGGTAATCTGTCATTAACATCAATGCTTTATTTAACTGGTAGTTAAATATGTTTATTTATGAGAACTGTTAATTAATTTGCCCCCTGCATTCACACGGATAATCTGTAATAAAGCAGAGCTTCCATACTGGGACACCCAGGTGAACAGATCCTAATAGAATAACATTTCAAATTTAGAGAAAATGTAATTGGAAAAGATTGAAAAAATTCTGAACAGAAATAAGTCATTTATTTTGCTAGATAAACAAAGCATTACTAAAATGATATCACACCATCTCACTTCACTCTCATTCCATATGCACCCCAACACACCCTTTATATCAACTCTTACCCCATCCACATCCTCCATGCACCCAACGCACCCTCACACACATCCTCACTCCATTCACAGGGGTGGGGGATGTCCTTGGGGCTGTTAGAGTCACGCTTTGTGAACTTGACCCATACCCATCCTGGCTGATTAAGGCCAGCTGGGAGACAGTGGAGCCACTGATGGTGGAGGTGATGGGAATGCCTCCCTCTGGGAGGGCAGAGTGCCAGGCTGCCTCAAAGAGGTGGTGGTGCGACCTCTCCTCAAAAAACCATCACTTGACATCGATTCCCTCACTAGTTATCAGCCAGTCTACAACCTTCCCTTTTTAGGGAAGATTATTGAGCAGGTTGTGGCCCAGCAGCTGCAGGTGCACCTAGACCACACTGGTTATCTGGATCCCTCTCAGTCTGGTTTTCATCCACGCTATGGCATGGAGACTGCACTTGTGGCATTGGTTAACGACCTTCACAGTGAATTAGATCAGGGAGGGTTTATCGACCCTGCTAGATTTGTTAGATATGTTGGCTGCTTCCTTCTATCTATGCCAACTTTCAGGAGAATTTGGTTAATGGGTCCTGGTGATATAAGTAATTAACTTATAAATGTATGTCTGACTGTAACATCTTTTTAGTCCAGCGAGTGTACATAACATTTGGCAGGGTTCTTTCACACACCTGTGATCATCTCTGCCAATTATCAGAAAGATGTGATAAAGGTTCACAATTTTATAAGCCTACACAACATATGCAGAAATGAGCGTATGATAGGGATTCTCTGATGTGTCACTGTGGTATATGATCTGTTGTGATGCCAACTGGCCAGGAAAAATGTCAATCAAATATCCTCATTGTGTGCTGTGACCACCCCAGCTTCTCTCCTCCACTTGTCACTGGGAAGTTGGAAGCATCTGTTTAGGAAAGCACCATTGGAGATTCTCTTATGTCCTTTATCACAGTGCTTCAGGATGTGATTGTGATGATAATTGGCCATCTTGGGTGTGTAAACCATGTTTCCTGATTTCTGGGATGCTATCCCCAAAGTCCCAGTTATGTCCCTTCTATGCCCGCCTCTGGGCTACCCCTATGTCCACCTTGAAGCCACCACCAATTGCTCCTGTAAAGTTGGAAGCATGCAGTAATTGGACAGTGAATGTGTTTGTCAGACTGCTCCACATCCTCCCTCCTACAGTCTCCCTCCCCCTGCCATGCCAGATGCCTGCCTCTTACTGGCACTGCATGTGCTGCTATTTATATGAATGCTCTCCAAGGGGATAACTTCAATTGCTTAAAAAATGTGGGTTATTTATCAAACTGTCCTGTAGTTTGGCAGAGATGACACAGATGTGTGATACATTTCTGTCAAATGTCTTGTAAACAGAACGGAATATAAAAATGTTATCCTCGGAAATGCATTTTCAAGTTAATATCAGTACCCTTTGTCCAATCTTTCTAGAATTGGGCAGGATTGGTACACTTGTGAAGTTCCATAAACCTCCCAGGTTTCATATAAATTGGATGGAAGATAAAGAAGTTGTATCCAGGAAGGTGTATGCAGCTTTTTTGAAAATCACAATATTCAATCGCTTATAAATTTAGTTCCCTTTATCCAGTCCTTCAGAAATTTGGTACACATAATGCCCTTCATTTGGGGGTACAATATACTCAGGTTTCATCAGAATTAAATTAGAAAGAAAAATACTATAGCCAGAAATATGTTTTTCATTTTTTCCCCATTATTTTGAAAATGAAAATTTGTTTTCATTTTTGTTTTAATTGTTATTATAATTCATTTTCGTTATTAAAATAATAACAAGGAAACATACATTTTTGTTTTTATTATCATAATAATTAAAATGAATTGCACACCTGCAATTAAAATAATGAAAACGAATCACGCACCCCTCCTAGGTACAAGTTAATGGCCTGTGTTATGCAGTTTAGGCTGAATAATCAGAATATATCCTTCCAGCCTTACCATCTATGGGTCCACATTGGAACTAGAAGTGAACTCTCAAAAGAGATGAGGTAAAATGCAGCTGACTTGTTAGAAGATACATGAGTTTTTCTCCATCTGTTGGTCTCCTCTTGTGTTAATGGGCCACCAGAAAGAAATTGCCTGCAAACCAAGTAAACACCTGCAAGATAAATGTAAACTGGGTATAGTGATTCCAATGTGACAAAACAGGCAATGGATTTTCATTAAAATTTACAAAAGGATGCAAAGATTACAAACAGTTCATAGCAATAACATACCCTCATTACCAAATTCCTTTTTATATCTTTAACCATATTCATTAAACATGCAGTTAAAAAGAACAGTGTGGTTCTCTCAGACCTGTCACCAATGATTTATTAAGTCCATTTTCGTATTCATTTGCTTATAGATAAAACATGGAAAGTAAAGCTCGGTGGTATTGAACACATTTTATTTTTTTTAATTTTTTTTAAAGGGCTGGCTATTTAAACTTTGCATTGTGCTGGGTTAGACATTTTAGGAGGAAGACAATAATTACACTTAAATAATTGCTTTGATCATGGATAAATGCTGCCTCGAAAATCAATATCCCTCTTTAGTACAGGATAATGGTTACTGAAGAAGTGTTCCACTGTGTTATTGTTGCACTGAGTTCTGTGTATGAAGTTTGTGGTGGGAAATGGGTTGAGAGGGAATACTAGTAGCAGTTTGTCAAAAAATGCTCTCTGCACATAGACTGCAAGCAGGGATGGTCAGAAGTAACACTTTTTTGGCTGAGAAATGTAGAAATGTTGCTGCTTGCTGTCACCACCACAGAAAGTCAATTTCCACCGCCTCCACTAATTGATTTCTTCTTTTGTATAGCATTTCTTTAAAAACAGTGATGAAAATGGATGTGTCATTTAAACGTAAGTTTAGACATTCTTTTATGAAGCACTATCCTGAATTTAATAACAAATATGTACCATAATGCTGATAGAATCGTAGTTCCCTCGATAATGGACTAGAAACTTTGTTGATTTTTTTCAGTTTCTAAAAACCCTCTGTAACAGGTACATTTTAAATTATTTCTCAAGTAGAAGCTAAATGATCTGTTGGCTCAATCAACTCACTAGGCACTATTAGATCCTACCTGCACCCCTTCACACAAATATGCCTTCTCTTACATACCCACACATTCCTGTCTGTCTTTCTATCCAGCCCCAGCTCAGCTCCACAGCCTGCTCTCTCCCCTCTCCCCACAGCTCCTCACCATTCCTTGTGGTACTTCTGCTCCTCTGGTTTGTTTCAGCCAGGCCCGCTTAAATCTTCTGAAGGCACCCTTACATTTTTCTTTTGGAAAAAAGATACTTGTGGCATCATTTGCCCCTGTTTTCAGAGCCCCCATCATGCCCACTCATTTGTGTATCTCTCTGGATGGATGGCCCCATCTCTTCCCTTCTTTGTTAACAGTGAATTCATTGAAATGCGCTACAGGAGGAGCAGTGTTTATTCCTAAGCTATGTGTGGTTTGTTTTGGAGATCCCGCTCTCGCTCCCCTCAAGGATTACTCACTTTGAAGTCTCTTCAACCCAGTTTAAATATTTAACTAGTTTCAACTGTTTCAAACTACTCCTCTGGATTCGGCATAAGCACCCCCAGCAACCATGAAACTCTCCTGCACTAGGGATGTGAGAACAGAACGGGGTTCGGATGTTCGGCCATTTGGCCATTCAGTCCGAAAACTCGGTTTGGGTTCATGGGTCAGGTCCCGCAGAGTTCAGACCCCCCCCAAACATTCAGAATGTTCAGTCATGGCAGAGGCTTGGGGTGCTCCAGGGGTGCCTGTGGGGGCATGGCAGGTCATCAGAGACACAGCAGCAGCAGCAGACACTGGGAGGTTTGGGGCTTGGCACCCCGGGTTGTCCGGGCAGGCAGGCAGGCTCAGCACCTGCCCCCGGGGGGTGCCCATGGCACCATGGCTGGCCATCTGAGACCCATGGCAGCAGCAGAGGCTGGGAAGTCTTGGTGCATGGTGGCTGGCCTGGTACCCCTACTTGGCCGGCCATTGCAGGCTGCCAGGCATTGGTGGAACAGCAGCAGACATTGGATTGCCTGGTAGCAGAACCCATGTTACAGTAGAGACAGCAGCAGCAGCAGCAGAAGACAGGCAGTGTGGCATGAGCAGCGGAAGGCAAGCTGAGGCAGGGTTTGAGATTGGCAACTAGGTCCCCATTGAAATCAATGTAAAAGATCTGGTACCGGTAAACCGGTATTAATCCGGTAAGACTTTTTTTTAAATCCGGGAACTGGTAAAACTGGTACCCAGTATTTGCCCTGGTGGGCAGACAGGCAGCGCGGGATGAGATGCAGTAGGGAAGCAAGGCCGGCACCTGCAGGGCACTCAGATAGGATGGCGAAGACTGTGCAGTGCACGAGAGAGAGAGAGCCAGTCAGATAAGCGGACCGAGATCATCTAGCCAGAGGTCAGTTGGAAGGCTTACAGCTTCCCAATGCCACCTGGTGTCACAAGGTCAGTCAGATAGGCCGGCAGAGGCCATCTAGTGGGTGTGTGAGTGTGAGAGATAGAAAGAGAGAGAGGGTGGGAGCCAGGTATTGGGAGGAAGGGACATCTCTTCAGCAGCAGCAGCCTAGATTGAGGAGGAGCCCTGTCTAAAGACTGCCCCTGGCATGGAATGGCGTGTGCCATTGCACCATCAACCCATGACCAGGGGCAGCTCGGGGAATCCCAGCAGTGAAAGGTTGACCTTGATGAAAAGCAACTGCTACACCAACTTGACCCCCAGTCTCAGGTGGTGCGGCGAGAAAATGTCCCCCGCCATACAGAACACCCGCTCACTGGGGACACTTGTTGGTGGGCAGGACAACAGACCCATGACAACTTCAAACAGGTCCAGCAACACATCACTCTGACAGCTGTGTTGCTACCATGTTCTTCCCCTCCCATCAATGCTGTCAGTGGTGCAGCAGAAGCATCCAGTTGAAGCCCAGAAGCATCAGTGCACCATGGAGGAGCTGGGGTGGGGGCAGCTGGCAAGTCCATTGGCAGTTGCAGGACATGGAGGGTGGCATGGCTTTCAAATGAAAGCCATGCACATGTTGAGGGAAATGTTTGCGCTCAATGTGCAGCCCTTCTCGGTGGTTGGGGACATGGAGTTTAGGTGCCTGATTGACTTCCTGGCTCCCCAGTTTAAGATGCCCTCACACACCAACCTGAGTCAGCAGGTGGTGCCAGTCGTAACAGGATTTAAAGGAGCGGGTGATGGAGCAGCTAGCAGGGGCTGGGGGTGCCACCATGCACTTCACCACTGATGTGTGGTAAAGCAGAAATGCCCTACATGCCTACCTGGAAGTGATGGTGCACTGGTGGCAGGTCACAGAGGCAGCATTTCAGAGTGGCAGGAGGGGTCCCGAAGCACGGTATAGGTGGGCCCTGCTTCAGAAGAAGAAATGGATGGCCCCCACATCGCTTGGAACATCGAGGGAGCCATGATGAGGGAGTGGGTCACGCCATGTGCGTCCTTCACCAAGGGGTGCGTGGTGATGCACAACATGGCCAAAATATTGAGGGCAGTCCATTAGGGGGCTTCATCAGCATCCCTTGTGCCACACACACCCTTCAACTGGTGGTCATGGATGCTCTGGGCTTGGGGGAGAAGAGGATTGGGGCAGGCACCCGTAGCTCCCTGATCGAGCGGGGGAGGAAGCTGGCCGGTTTCTTTAACAGGAGCATGTAGGGCAGCGACCTCCTCCAGAAAAGCAGGCAGAGAAAGGCTTCCCAGTGCACCAGCTGGTACAGGATTTGTCCACCAGGTGGAATTCCACGTTTCTGATGCTCAGGCAGCTTCTCGAGCAGACAGCCACCTTGCATTAGGTTCAACAGTTGATGGACAGTGGGGCACCTCCAGAGTATGATGGGGTGGAATGGGAGATCCTGGCTCACACAATTTTTGTTCTGAGACCATTCCTGACCATGATGGAGACCATCATCTCCTCCATGGCCACCATCAGCCAGGTGATCCCTCTGGTTCAGAGTCTCCTCAGGAGACTGGGGGAGATTATCCAGGGGCAGGATTGTGGCCCTCGGGGCAAGAAGATGGCAGCTGAGGCGGTTTCCCTGGTGCAGCAGCTGAAGGCAGGGCTGAAGGCGTGGACTGATGAACTCCTGCAGTGGGAGGAATATGTGTTGACAACCATGCTGGGTCAAGCGCACCGTGGCATGCCAGACACCGCTCTATGGGAATTGGAAAGGTGACCTGGTGGAGAGGGTCTGTCATGTAGAGAGGGCTCTGGAGAGTGCATGGCAGAAGCAGCAGGACGCCCCTGGGGGGTGGGTGGGAGTGGGAGCAGCCACACCTTTCAGCTGGCAGGGTCTATACCTGTCCCCAGCCCTAGCTGTAGCAGCACCAGCAGCAGGCTGAGAATAAGCAGCACCCCTATTGCTTCTGGATGACGTGGATAGACAGTCCTCCCTGCCTGCCTGGAATGTAGACCCAGAACCTTGAGGTGAGTCCTGGGGCTGGAGTGGCTGACTGTTTCTTGGTGTGGTGGAATGACAGCTCCCTATGAGCGGAATGACAGCCCCAGAACCCTGATGGTGGGTCCTGGGAGAGTAGTGGCAGCTTCTGGATGATGTGGATGTACAGTCCTCCCTTCCTGGTACGTAGGCCCCAGAACCATGATGGTGGGTCCTGGGGCTGGAGTGGGTGGCACCCCTGCTCGGCTGGGCATTGCAGGCTTTCTGGCATTGGTGGAGCAGCGGCAGAGGCCTGGCAAGAGCTTGGTCGCTGGCACCCCTACTTGGCCGGGTATTGCAGGTTGGCATTCTACTTGACTGAGCTCAAGAAGTTCTCTTGCAAATTGGTCAAGCCTGGCCCACCAGTGCACTCATCCGAGCTATGCCCATCTATAAGAGTGTGGAGCAAATGCCTGATGTGCAGTACCATCAGCAGTGGCAGACATTGGATTGCCCGGGCACAGTAACTGAAGCTGGCACCTCTGATCAGGAGGCTTTTTGTCAGGCTTCAACTTGGTGTGTCTGCAGGAGACGTGGCTCCTGCAAGACATCTCCTGGCATTTGGAGGGATTTGCTAAGGCATTCTATAGTGACCAAAAGAGGGGCTCCAAGGGACGCCCCTCAGGAGGTTTAGCAATTCTCACAGCTGGATTGGTAGGGGAGGGCCTCCTTATTCTGCCATCTCGAAGGCCAGAATTTAAATGGGGCCTTCTTAAGCTAGGGGCAAGTCAGGCAGAGTGGATTGTATTATTTAATGTATACATACCACCTACGACCTCTAATTACTATCAGGCGGCCGTCTGGGCGATCCTCAAGGCAACTATCCTTGAGACGCAAGATCAATACCCTCGGGCAACAATTGTATTGGTGGGGGACTTGAACATCCCCTTGGGGGTAGGTCAAGCTGGGATATCACAGGAAAGGGAGCCCAAGGACGTCGCAATACCTTTGGAGGTGAGGAGTCATATGGAGCTTCTCTTGGAATCCCTTATTTCCAATTCTAACCTTTTAATGGTAGGTGAAGAGTTGCTTTGAGACCTGGAGAAGGGCAGTACCTTTGTAGGACCACAGGGGAGGAGTGCTATCGATCTAATTCTGACAAACCATGAGGCCATTGAAAGATTTCAAAATTTCTTGCTGATTCCCAGGTCAGAAAGCGATCATTTAGTCCTAAATATAGAACTTTTAATTCTGAAATATGCCCAAATCTTGGAGGATGAGGGCCCCTCCAATGATTTGGGCAGGAGGATCAGGCAGATCTCCCAAACCCTACTGACTGTTCGAGTCTGTGATCTGTGCACTACGAAGGTGCTCAAGAAATTGAGTTCCTGTATACTGTCCTCACAGGATAAATGGGTTATCCTTAGAGGATATGAGGAGATTATCAACAGCTTCAGGAAGCGTTTTCAGTCAGAATTTTCAGAAATTCTACTCAGCGGAAACATCCCTAGTTTGACTGAGATTGCAAACTACTAAATAATTGGCTTATTGCTTCCAAAAGGAGGTGGGTCAGGGACTCTGATCCCGTTAGCTGAGAGAGGTATCTGAAAGATAGAGCTTCCTATGGAACATTGGTTAAAAATAAGAGGTCCAGATACCATAATGGAATTTGGGCGCATCTTGCTGTAGCACAAAGGATGGGGAATAACCACCATTTTGGGCAGATTCTCAACGGGGTAATCAAACCCCAGACTAGTGTCAGCAGCTCTGGAGTATCCAGTGCTGTCTGGGAAGATTTTTTTGGCCAGCTCTATAACAACCCTCAGGAGTCAGAGGTCTCCAATCATGGAATAGGCAGTGGGGATAGAATATTTCCAGTCCCTGAGGTGGAGGGGATGACCTTCTCCTGGGATTCGATCACGGAGTTTATTCTTTCATTAAAACCCGACAGGGCTCCGGGACTGGACTTTATTACAGCAGAGATGCTACAGGCAGCACCCCAGTGGTGGGCGTCTGTGCTGTTTAAGGTGTTTAATAATATCGGCAGGCATATGGAGATTCCCCCTTCCTGGCAGCAGAGCTGGATCATTCCAATTTTCAAGAAGGGACTTGGAACAGATCCAGCCTGCTACCGACCCATAAGCTTTCTTTCGGTTGTGGTAAGCTTTTTGCAAGGTGTTTATTGAAGCATCTAGAGAAATGGGCAGAGGAGAATTCAATTATTCCCCAGGAGCAATTCGGCTTTGTTAAAGGGAAGGCGATGACAGACTGCTGTTTTATACTTCAGCACCTGATCCACAAGTATCAGAGGATCAGGAAGGGCAAATTATATATGGCATTCGTTGACCTAACCAAAGCCTTTGATTCAGTTCCCCGGGCTAGGCTTTGGAAGAAGCTCCTAGTACTGGGGATCAGCAATAACCTTTTGTCACTTATAGTTCTGCTATATTCTAACAAATGGGGGTCAGGCAGGAGTGCATGTTGGCCCCGCTGCTGTTCAATGTATATCTTGCTGACCTTGTAAAATCCTTAACAGCAGTTAACATTGATGCCCCTAAAATTGGCAGACGTCATCTGAGCTTGCTCCAATTTGCGGACGACCTAGTCCTTGTCTCCCAGACAGCAAGGGGGGTAAGGTGTTTGTTGGGCAGCTTAGACTCATATTGTGCTCTTAATGGATTATCACCGAACCCCCAAAAACCTAAGATCATGATTGTGGGTGGTCATAAGTCATCAACCAAGTAGGTAATTGCGGAGCAAACACTGGAGGTGGTGCAATTTTTCACATACTTTGGGGTAACCTTTTCATGCAGGGGAACGTGGGCGAAGCACATTCAGGGGCGGGTAGTAAAAACAGCCCAGCTTTCTGGTGCCATAGGTAGGGCAGCCTGAATCTCCTAGGGGGTTACATTCTCTACTCTTCTGGATGTGTATAGAGCCTTGGTTCCAAGTTTTTGGCTTGGACATCACCCCCCACCCATCCATTAAACCCCTTGAGAGGGTGCAGGATTAGTTTCTGCGCCGAATTCTGCAAGTGGGGAAGGATGTGCCGGGCCCGGTGCTGAGGGCGGAAACCGGTGTGTTTTCTATTCATTCGCGTGCCAGGTTGACCCCTATACAATATTGGTTGAGGTTCCCCACTTGTGTCTGGATAAGGAACTATTGTATACTGGCTCCAGAAGTTACCCATGGCTCGGGTATTTGGGACATCTTCTCTGGAGCTAGGAGTTCTCTTTTGCCCTCTTTGCAGGCCATCCGTTAGCAGGGATCAAGAGAGAGGTCCAGGCCAGGATAGAGGACATCACATGGCAGGATGATATGGCAGGTTTAAAGAATTGGAGGGTTGCTCCCTGGTTTGGGCTAGTTAAGGTTAACTGGGGGCTGGAGCATTATCTGGACGTGCTCTCTAATTGCACTCTTCAGAGGAATTTTACTCTACTCTGCTTCCAGTTGGTCCAGATGGCCATGGTGGAGGGGTGATATAAGAAGGTCCCCTATGCCAGGTGGCTGTGTACCTGCCCTCAGGGAGAGGTGGAAACGGTGGAGCATTTTTTGGCTTCCTGCCCCATTATAATGATCTTAGGGCTGTCTAGTTCCAGCCCTTTTTGGATGGTGTCTTGTAACGAGCCAGGTCAAAGCTATAGAAGGCTTCTCTCTCTGTCTAAAGTGGAAGATGTGACAGCCCTCACAGCCTTTGTATGGTTGGCTTCCCAAAAACCAATGGCAGGGAAATGACCCTAGGGTCACTTTTGCTCATGTACCTCCCCATTTGACTAAGATATATATTGTGTGAGGTTTAATTATTGAACACTGCTCCTAATCTAATTGATTATTCTACCAAATTGTTGTAAATGAGAATTATGAATGGACAATTGGATTTTATGTTATTTTATATATTTATATGTCTTGTTTTGTTTTTGTTTGGAAATTTTTAAATTTTGTGTTGTACTGTTTTTGGAAATGGCATATGGCGAAATCTGTGCCTCAATAAACTAAACTAAACCTCTGATCGGCCGGGGTTGCAGACTGGCTGACCTGGATGTGGGACACTTTCAGACAAGTGGAATAACAGCTCCCCATGAGCGGAATCCTAATGGTGGGTCCTTGGGCTGGAGTGGCTGGCACCCCACCTGAGGGTGGGGTGTCTAGCACCTGAGGACAACACAGCTGGAAGAGAGAGCACCTTCTAACAGCTTTCATCACATTTCAAATTCCTGGGTAACTGGCAAACATGCTTCATCCTGACCTAGCCCAAAATTAAATAATTTCTGATACGAATTCATGGAGTTGCTGCCATTTTTAACCCTTAAGCTTCTGGGGCATTTCAAATGGTGTCAGCCAAGCTGTGTACTTTTGACCTCCAGTAAACTAGGGCTGAAAAATGCTGGAGGAGGCAAATGGCTCAAAAGTCACAAAGTAAGGCCTTTGGGGCTAGTTGGGTAACCTCTGCAGTAGGCGGCACAAGATGCAGGAGAAGAGATGCTGGTGGCATCTCTTCCCTTTGGTAGTGCCAGCTGCCATAGAAAGATAAGATGGGAAATATGTAAATTAATGTTCACAGTTTATAAAATCCATGCATAGTTATTCTGTAAATATAAAAATGCATTAAAGAATAATCAAGATGCTCAATCAGCCTTAACTTGCTGTGATTGTGTGTGTAACTATCTGGTGAATTATATGGTGGTCCTTTGTGTGTGGGGGGAGATGTGTGATGCCAAGTAATTAAAAACTGTAACAAAATGAATATGCAAAAGAGACTAAAACTGACTGAACAACAATTGAAAATATGGCATTTTCTACCTTTTCAAGTGCTTGACTTGGCATCTCAAATAATGTGTTACAGACCATTTCTAGTATTGCTACTTCAATTAATAGAAGAAAAGCAATAATTACAAGGTTAGTTTCTGCCTATATCCTATCTGATGAGTCAGAGGGGAAATGGAAGAAGCCCCTAGCCAGATTTCCCAGGAAGAATTATGGATTGCTCATTCACAGTACTTGCAAGGGAATATGTTTCACATATGACATATGGAATACCACAGCAATATAATCTTCCATGTCTGGACACCACAGTAGAAAAGCTATTTGTCCAGAGACTTGGTCAAGAGGTTTCAGTGCTGAATAGTTGTTGAGCATTGCGTGTTAACAAATGTGACAGTGGCCCACTGAGACCGCTCAGCACCGCTTAGGCTCACAAGCCACTGGTATGTTTGTTGGCTGGGCTGCCAGATGTCGCACGGGATTGCTCCTGGGTGTGTTGATGGTGAGTCCAGATTCTGGAGATCACCATCAACACACCCAGGCAATGGCCCACTGATGGGGCCTAAGCAGGTTACCATGTGTCATGGCTGCCCATCATTGGGGGTTGGGGCAGAGCACTGGGCACACCACAGAGGTGAGTCCCAACAGACGCACATTAATTTATCTCCTCACCCTCCCTGGCGGCCCAGCCACTGGCATGTTTGTTGTGCCAACGGACCGGATTCGGACTGTGTTGCTTGCATATTCCCGACCTTGGTCAGCTTGTGACAGTGGCACTCTGCCATCACTTTTTGTTAACACCCAGCAGCCAGCCCTTCTCTATTTTCAATGTAACTGGGAGAGGGAATGTTTTATGTCACCTGACAAAAATGGAAAACGTAAAGCACATCCAGAATAAAGACCCAGAAATGGGGAGCAGGGCTGTTGGAATTGAAAATTATGAGTGTAGTCAGTACCTAAATGGTTTCTAAAGATTTTGCATCTGTCTTTCCTTCAAATAAACCTTTGTGTGATGAGAACAACTTATTCTGATGCTTTTCTTTACCTGTCTTTGGTTTAGCAAACATAACATAATGTTTACAAAGAGCCTGTTTCAAGGCATCCACATAAACAAGCCATGGGTAATCATTCAGCTATTGATGCTGAAATCATAATTTGTGTTTTTCATCACAAAGAAAAGTGTAATTTAAGGGTTGTTGCCATGGTGTAGCAATCAAATCATACCTAAACACACATTCAATGTTTTCCACACTAACATAAGCATCAAAGCAATCTTTAACATGGTTCACAACAACACTACTGTTTAAAGAGTGGAAAGCTAAGTTACCACTGTCTGCCTGGTGTTCACTCTCACTTGTGAACTCCTTTGGGACTAGATTTCTTTGATCACTGTTTCTGCTGTGGATTTTCTCTGGAGGTATAAGGTCCAGTAATGAACATTGCTTTGTTCATTTACTCATTTTCACTAGATTACTAAAATAAAAATTCCACATTGCAGGAAATTAAAGCTGGTAGATGGGCACAGATGACTCCCACAAGAGCTGTTAGGAGAGGAATTACACTTATACTAATCTAAATAAACAAGTTCAAGACTGAACTCCTTAACTACTTCCTGACACCCTCCTCTACCTCTTTCCTTTCTATTCCCATTTACAGTATCACTATCCAGCCTGTTCCCCGGATAGATAGCCTGGGATTGGGGTTTGGACTAAATGTCCTTTGAAGTCCATGTATCTAACCTGTCTAACCACACTTCTCACTTCTGTTCAACACTCCACTGCCAAGGTCATCTACCTTGCCCACCACTTGCACATTTTCAGCTATTTTTCTCTTCCCTCCACTGGCTCCATTTGCCCATTCACATCCACCACAAACTCCTTGTCCTCACCTTCAAGACTCCTCATAGTCTTGCTCTTCCCTGTTTTCTGCCCTCATTTCCAAATATGTCCCCACCCAAGATTTTTACTCTTGTACCACCACCTCAGCCCTTCTCCTGAATCTCCTGCTCCTTAAGCCATCTTCACTCATTCTCCCATGCTGGTTCCTATGCTTGGAATTCGGTCACAAGCACATACTTCCTTCCAAGTCCTGACCCTTAAATTCCTCCTAAAAATCTAGCTCCTCATGCATAGATTGCTTGTTTATGCCTCTTTTCATTCCACTTATCCATTAGGATTCCCCTCCCACTTTATAACTGAGCTAATTGTGTGCACCTTCCACTTCTCACCTTCATTAATGTATCTCTGTCTCTCCCACTGCACCCCTTCCCCTTCTCTCCTCTTCCTAGTTTCTCCTAGTTTGTAAGATCCTTGGAGTCAAGACCTGCTCCTAATGTGAAACACCAACACCGCTGCTGGTGTGTACAATACAGGAAGTTCTGGCTCCAGAAGGGCAATTGTTTATTCAATTTTTAAAAAACAATTACATTTCCCCTTTTTGTAATGGATGAGTCAGTGCATATTAGGGATGAAAGTTGTAGAGTAGTAATTATTCACGAGTATTTCTGAGTAGTGAAGGACTGGGCTCAAATTTCCTGGAACTACTTGATTTTACCAAATCCCGTTATGTGTTCTCCTGTCCTTATGTGACCAAACATAGGGAGGCATGGCAGGCAGGTAGGAGGAGGGAAGCAGCATGAATATTTCTAGGGGGGACATGGCAGGCAGGAAGGTGGCCAGCATGAAAATATCTAGGAGGTGTGGCAGGCAGGCAGGAGGGCAGCAGGAACACTCCTAGGGGTGCGTGGCAGCAAACTCACCGTAGGAGGGATGTGGACCATAGAGTCCAAGCTAACATACTGCTATGGAGTGGAGCAACCACAGCTGTTTCTGACTCTCTGGGAGTATGCTGGACTATACTTCCCAGCATGCTCCCAAAGAGCATTAGAACAGCAAATGTCACTGGCTTTCTGGGAGCACGCTGAACTACGTTTACTAGCATGTTCCCAGAGCAAATTTGATGCCCAGTCTCCTCCTGGCATTACAGCCATGGCTGCTTGAGAGCCATGAGCTGACACTCACTGGGGAAATCTGCAGTGCTGGCAGGACCTAACAGGAAGACAGGATATGGTGACTCAGCAACACAGGATTAGGTAAGCATAGCTTTATCAAGGAGTTACATTACTCAGTTTCTTGGCACTCAGCAAAACCAAGTCAAATACTGTGATCCTCAGTAAATACCAAAACTGAGTACTGAGTTTCAGCCCTAGTGCATATCAAATGCTCAGGAAGGGGTCCATATCACCATTTTGTCTGGGCCCCTACTTCCCTGGATACTGCACTGCTCAGAAAGGTGATAAACTGAGTAGAGAATTCTGGACAGTCTTCCTGGAAGGGCACAAGGTGAAGGGAAGCCTTTTATGTTCATTTGCAGCAAATCTGTCCAAAAAGAACGTGACTCAGAGTTACAGGATATTTTCAGTAATAACCACAGTTACCATGCTACTACCATAATTATTCACCGTTCATGTCATCTGTGAAATTATTCTGATTTAGCCTTATTTGAATGTGTGCTTGTGGCTTTTATCTCTTTGTTTCAGTGAGATTTATAGCTCAAACTAAAGTTATATTTAGTGTAATGTTTTATTAGCATCATAAATTTTACAAACAGGGAAAAGCACTTCAAAGAGCAACTGCTAACAGTATAGAAATATATACAAAGAATTCTGTGTACATTTGTTGCATGTCTCAGCTTGAATGGTACAGTGGCAGAAGAAAGCCATCTGTGGTTAATTTGAAATAGTAAATCCCCTCCAGAGAAATAATATCATTGTTCACCCAAAGGTAAACAATATAAAAAGCGAATTGTGAAAACATATAAAAATGTAAAACAATTGATGCCATTCAAAAAGTACAAAAATTCAGCACATTGCAATCATAAAAGCGTTTGAAGAGAAATCAGAAAGGATAAATGGTCTTTTAGTGAATGACATAAGCAGGACTGTTTGTACAGCCATGCACAAACAGTATATTGTGATAGAAGCTCTACAGTGGTCTACAGTAGTGCTGAAACTTGGTACTAGATTTTTTTTTCCGGAATACACCAAGGATCATGGTACTCAGTTTTAAATGTCTGAGTTACGAGGACCAAGGTTCGGTACTAAGAAAGTTCAGAACCTTTAATCGAGTGATAGATGCCTGCGTGACCACCAGTGACTCAGACCTGACACTAGCTTCTCTGAGCTAGGAAATGAAACTTAGTGCCATATTTGGTAGACAGGGGGGTAATGGGAGGAGAGAGGTGAGTGATGAACAAGCACAGGACAGTTTTTGATTGGTTGGGAGGGTCAAAATAAAAGTGACCATTTGGTCATTTTCCATTTTCTTTGGTGAATTTGACTGTGTGCTACACTACTTCATGTTTAAGTATTTTGGCTTGGAGGGGTTGCTTGGCCTGTGTGTTCATTGGGTCAGTGCTCCAGGTTACCAATAGCCATCTTGCTTTTTTATATTTAAAGTGGGTGCTGCTTGCACACTGCTTGGGCACCAGAGTGCAATGCTGTGCATTTGGCTTTGCCATGTGGTTTTTGCAGTTACACTTTGGGTTTGTCCTGTGATTGTCTCACTTTTGCAGTGGTTTTTTGACACTGTACATTTGCTGTGGGTTCAACTTTGCCAAGATGTTCCCAGTTGGGTTATAAGGGGGATTCTTTCTGGTTAATTTATGGTGTATGGAAAGGAGGCTTGTCTTGCATAGGGGAGCATAGAGCAAGGGAGGCATTTGGGGAGGGGTTGCATGTCTGGTTTCTTGTGGTTATGTTTACTGGCTGCTGGCACGCATGGGGCCAGGGGGCCAAATTTGTTGAAACTTGATATGATCTGTTCTGGGACACCACAGTGCAATCCACCCACCACAGAGCTTGCATGTAATTATGGGACATACTTGGATGCAGTGGAGCGGGGTGGGGGTAGCGGTAGTAAATTTTCTGATCATTACTTAAAATGGCGTTTCTGTGCTGGCTTGTGTCTCTTTCTGCTGTCAGGTCAGTGGGTGGGACCATGTGCGCTCCCTCTATGAGGCACCCCAGTGCCAGTGCTAGTGCCACCCAGCTGCCAGGACTGCATCATGTATAGGAGCAATGAGCCCAGACAGGGGGGTTAAGCTTGCTCATTGTTAATAATATATGGTGTTATTTTTGTGTGGGCTTGTGGGCAGCTCTTCTGCCTGCTGAGCAGGGAGTGGGGCCATTTGCTCTCTCTCTATGGGGTACAGAGTGCCAGTGCCACCTAGCGGCCAGGATCTCCTCCACTCCTTCCCATAGCACAAAGACAGCTGAAGTGGAATCCCTTATATTGGGATGTTGATTGAGGTGTTGGTGTTGATCTATAAAGCCCTACACGGTCTGGGCCCCTCTTACCTCAGGGACCGCCTTGTCCTCCGCGTGCCAGCGCGGCTCCTTCGGTCTGCTGGGGATGCCTTCTTGGAGATCCCCTGTGTTAAGCGGAGGGCCACAATGGAGAGGGCATTCTCGGTGGCCGCGCCGCGCCGTTGGAACTCCCTTCCAGAGGAAGCTCGCCTGGCCCCAAGCCTGTTGACATTCCGGCGAAGTTGCAAAACCTGGCTGTTGGCCCAGGTCTTTGGGGAGGGTGGGGTAGGGTGAGGGGGTTTTAGCTCCCCCACCTTACTTATTATTTATTCATTATTTATTATATATTTATTATATTTCAGCCCTGTTTTAATATTAATTGTTGGATGTTTTAAATTGTTTTTATTGTGTTTTTATGTTGGAAGCCGCCCCGGGCTGCTTTATCAGGAGGGGCAGGGTAAAAATAGATTAAATAAATAAATAAATAAATAAATATACAGTATGGTAGAGGAATGGTGGATGCTCTGTTGTGCACCAAGATTGGATAAGCAATTAAACAGCCATATATGGCATCATGTGTCTGCTCAGGTGCCAACTGAGTTTCTGCAGTTCCGAGTTTTGAGGGTCCGTGTTCCGGGGGTTTTCTGAGGTCCTCAGTTCCAATTTCTGAGTTCCAAGTCCTTGGAAAAAGTTTCAAAGGACAGCTGAACACTTGGTTCTGTTACACAGAACCTCATAAATCCTCAAGAGGATTTCTTTTGCTATTCGGTTCAGCTCCAGTTGACAGACTTCATGGACACCTGTAATGCACAGACACCAAAGTTCTTATGGATCCTGAGGACTTTGTTATTGGTAGGTATGTTTTCTCTTGAACTCAAGCAAAATTTTATAATTTCATTTAATTTTAAAAACAAAGAAATTTTGTTCAGAAACATTGTTTATGTTTTGCCCGACTGTTCCCAAAAGTGCCTGTAATGAAACTGTGTCAGGCAAAGCAAGAAGTGTATCAATTCAAGCCAGAGTGGGAGGGCAAAAGGAAGGGAATGGGGAGCACACAATAGACATCTCTACTGGACAAATCAGATCGCTAAGAAATCACGCAACATTTAATTATTTTATTTATTTTTGCATTCATATGCCGCCCCATCCTTCACAAACAGCTCAGGGTGGCTAACAACATTTTAAAACTTATAAAATTAACCCCACATTAAAATAACCCCACAATAAACCCTCCGGCTGACTGCAGAGGCTGATCCAGAATCTGGAGGGTGAGGCGATCCTGCAGATAGGTGGGACCCAGACTGTTTAGGGCTTTAAAGCTCAAAACTAACACCTTGAATTAGGCCCAGAAGACTATCGGCAACCAGTGCAGAGAACGGAGCACTAGAATAATGTGCTTGTGATGACTCGTCCCCTTAAGGAGACGAGGTGCCACATTCTGCACCAGCTGCAGTCTCCGGACCACCACCAAGCCCCGTGTAGAGTGATTACAGTAGTCTAATCTTGAGGTAATAAAAGCATGGATGACTGTGGCAAGGTCCGAGTCTGGACATACAGCCTAAGTCATCGTACCAGATGTAATTAGCAGAATTCACCCTTTGCCACAGCCACCACCTGGATATCCAGGCAAAGCTGCAGATCCAGGAGCACCACCAGACTACGAACTTGAGATACCAGGGAAGGATGGACCCCATCAATAATGGGGGGGCATAACTCCCCCGACTTTCCGCATAACCATCACCCTCGTCTTGTTGGGATTTTACTTCAAGCGACTCACCCTCATCCAGCTGAAAAACACCAGGTAAGCACCAAGACTGCCAGACTGTCGGATGAAAAAGAGATATAGCTGTGTGTCACCAGCATATTGATGACACTTTATACCAAACTCTCCGACAACCTCTGCTAAAGGCTGCATATACACACTGAACAGGAGAGCGGACAAGATGGACCCTGCGGAACTCCACACATGAAGCCTCAGGGAGAAGATGAATAATCATCCAGCACCACACGCTGAGTTCTCCCAGCCAGGGAAGAATGGAACCATTCAAGAACAGTCTCGCCCATCCCCACCTGGTCCCGCAGCCGAGTCACCAACAACTCATGATCAAATGCAGCTGAGAGATCTAACAAAATCAACAGGGTCCAATGACCCTGGTTTAACTCAATCGGTGAGGTCACCGACCAAGGCCACAAGTGCAGTCTCCATGTCATAACCTGGACGAAAGCCAGACTGCGCGGGATCAAGGAAATTGACCGCAGATGCTCCTGAATCTGTCAAACCACCACCCATTCAATAACCTTCCCTAAAAAGGAAGGTTAGAGACAGACAGATAGCTTGCCAGGACATCAACGTCCAATGATGACTTTTTAAGCAGGGGCCGCACCACCGCCTCCTTGAGGCTGTCAGGCACCCTTCCCTCCCTAAGGGAGGTGATGACTATCCCAGCCAGCAACAGCCCTAATGTCTCCCAGCAGGGCTTAACCAGCTCCACCCTCCAGAGAGGGGGGGCAGTCTTTGAAAGTGACAGGCTAGAACCACTGTAGATCTGGGTTCTGCAGTTGACCCTGCCAGGACCTGTCATGTTCAAAGGCCAACTGTCATGTTCAAGAAGCCTGTCAGGTCTTGTACAGGCATCGATGATGCCCAAATGAGACCAGGTCAATTCAGGCAACCCTGATTTGCCATAGGTGCTCAACATCTTCATGTGCTTGGTTGCAGCACTAGGCCCAGGCTCTGTCCTTCCACTAGTGGTACAGGAAAACCTTGGCAGTCAAGGCTTTGCATTGTTCTACATTCTGCAACACAAACTACCTATATTTCCAAGGCCATGCCCTGAATAGCTTCCCAGATCTTGTCCGCCCACTGTGTCATCTCCCCAAGCAGGTTCCTGACCAAATCCTCCCTGCTCTACAGGTCCTAGTTCCCCATGGTGCTTGTTGATGGTCATTGTGGTGGCAGACCTGAAACAAGGCAATGAGGAAAGCCATTTGTTCAGGACATCTCACCCTGCCCTCGTGTTTCAGCCCCCACCTGCCCTTCCTGCCCAGTATTAACAGCCACCCTTCCTGTCCACACCAAGGGTAGTGAGAATGAGTATCTGCAATAGGTTGCTGAGGCATGATTGGAGCAGCATTTGGTTCCCTTCCTGTGATCACTGTAGAGGAGTGAAGAACACACAGAAATCAAGCACCCCCATTATCGCCCTTGCCCCTTCCCTACATGTCCACCATTTTGGCTTCCACCCCACCAAGCATGGAGCCTCTCCCCCACCACCACCCCAATGGTGCCTTCCCTTCCCCCTCAAGTCTATGGTCCCACCATGCTGTCTTCCCACCCACTTCTCATGCATAACTTACAATTTGCCTCTGGTGCTGCTCTGTCTCAGGGAGTATCTGGAAGTATGTGCTAGCTGGCCACTTATGAAAACAATAAAGAAAAAAACTCCAATAAAATTAGATAAAAATAAACAAAAACCTTTATCATGCAGCCTGTGCAAATTCAGACACCACCATCAAGATGTTCTCTTCCACTGCCAGCACCTCCTCCCCCACCCTCCTCAGTGGCGTACACATCCTTTGTTCACTCCACGAGCACCTCCAGCAGCTCCTCAAACAGGCTGACTCTTAAGCTTGAGGGGGTAGACAGTCACAGTGCTCATGTCCTTGTCAAGCATTGGTGGATCTCGGGTGGGGACAGCATGGAGGGATCATTACCAGTGATCATGGCTTCCATGGGACAAACAGAAGAGGTTGCAGCTAGGGCTGTAGCAGCATACCGCTGCGGCAGCTGTTACCGATGGAAACCCCCTATTCCACACATCGTGCTACAGTTCGTCAGAGACAGCTCTCCGACGGCTGCAGCTACAGTTTGCCGCTAATGGTGCCACTGCATTTGAACTGGTGAACGGAAGCGGAATTTTTGTGGATTCCAATAAGAAGTGGCACTAACTCCCCTTTCCATCGATCGCGTAATCTTTGTGGTTATCTGATCATTGTATCATGTTTCCGCCATACAAGGTAATGTGAGACCCAGCGGCATGATCAACCCTTGGACCCTGTTGACAACACCCACATGCCCAATTTCATTGGCTAGGGTTTTCCCAGAGAGACATGTCCCACCTTCACCATTAAGTATAAATAGGTGTGTTTGTAGCTTGTTTTCCCTCTTGATCCCCAATCGCAGTGAGAGTGAGTGACTGTTGGAGCCGCGCCGCCAGTGTCTGTGTTTGTTAACACACTCTAATCTTCTGCGCTCCGCGACAAAGCACCGCATCGCAACTGGAGGAGAGAGAGTCCTATCCTTTCCTCCTAATTCATAGAATACCATCGATTTTGGATAACATAAGAAGGTTTTTGTGTAAGTGCTTGAACTTTTCTGCTAATTCTTCTAAACTGTGCTTTATTTAACTGCTAATTTAGTGCTAAAGCAGCTAAAGTAA
>QEPC01012525.1:318784-348656 GCA_003113815.1 Sphenodon punctatus
CATGGAAGGTGACCCAGCTCCAATAGGTGGTGATATGCCACACTACGCGAACGCTGGTACCCACGGGCCCCGTGTACAAATCCAAAGAAGGACACGGCCAGGGCAGGGCCCCCCTCCTCCAGACAGGCAGTGAAGGCAGACAGGCTGCACACATATGGAGCGGACACGGTCTCTGCCATGAACCACACCACATGAGTGCACCTGATCTCTGGGATGTGACCATCGGGAAAGGGACAGAGGCCCAGCATCTCCGCATGCAGCTGGAAATCGCGGATGTTCAACTCATACCCAAAGTAGCGGAGCCCAGAACTCAGACTCGCATAGGCGGCACCTGTATTACTGTCAGGGCAGTTGGCAAACAATTGCATGGCCGGGGAATGCCAAAGGTCACACAGGGCCATTGTCTTGTGGAAGCTCCAGCTATGGGTTGCTATGCCCTCTAGCCCTGGGGAAGAGCAGTATCCAGCCATGGACGGTCCAGCAGCAGCAGCATGTGCCTGATACTAAGTGGGGCTGCACTCCGCAAGCCCTGGAGGGACGGGAGTGGATGGTGCAGCTCCAAGGACAGGCGATAAGGCCACCAGCCAGCAGCCACAACATTATAAATTAGAACAAGTGAGGTGTGGGATGCAGAAAGCGTAGCTGCTGGAACTGATCAGAGCACACATACAGGAGGGCATTCAACACGCAGACCAGGGAGGCGACACTCAAGGCGAGGGAGTACACCCAACCCAATCGACAGCCAACACAGAGGGGTGGGAAAGGTGATGACAGACAGACAGCAGGAATGCAGCTGCTTGAGTGCTGTGCCATCACATGCCTGGGTGCAGGCAGGAGTCAGACTCGATGCCACTCTATGTGAACGCTGTGGGACTGGCCCTGCCTAGGCGGGGGTACAAGGCTTTCAGTGCTGAGTTCGCTGCCACCGCCACCGCCGCCTCCTCCTCATTCTCCTCCTCCATTCCTCTCTTGCCCACCTCCGCTCTCCTCTCCCTCTCGCCTGGCTCCATCATGCCACGTCTGGTGCTGCTGTGCTGTGTGCCCAGTTTAAATGTCCCTCCCCAGCTGGCGTTGTTGCTCGTTGCCTAGCAGCGACACTGCATGCTTTGTCCCAACCCTGGCTATGTGAATCTTGGCTATTGGTTAATGCAATAAGTAAGCATATTTTTTTTGCATAGAAAGTATGCCATGAGCAACACAACATGGCAAGAATGTTATGATTAACAAACAAGAACAGTAATGTAAAAGTAAAAAAAAAAAAAAAGCAATGAGTTTAACACTGACATTCCACTACAGCAAGCTAAAACTAAAAAAAAAGGACATGTTGAGCTTTGAGATGGATTTTGGAAGTGGTCTCTCTGGAAGACTGCCAGTGCCCACCTTAGGTAGGTGAGTGTGGAGAACTTTGAATTCCTCCACACGGCCACACTTATGAAGGCCCATTCCACTCATAGGAATGACTGAGGGTCACTCCTCATTCTGAAACATACCTTCCCCCACACACTCAAAGTCAGAGATGTGTTGTTAAGATAACATACAATGCAGCTGGGCTACTCCCCTGGGCCGGCCTTTTTAGGCTGACTTATGTGTCTGTTACTGTGAGTCATTCACTCAAGTCAGGGGAGTGGACGGGGCTTAGGAGAGCGGGCGGGGAGTCAATTGTTGTTTCTAACTTTGTGCAGGGATCAGGGATGATACTGCAGCACTGGATGTCTTGGCAAGTTCAACTTCACGTTATTTGTAAAACAGTCCCGGCCGGGGGGGGGGAAATATAATCACCCTTTCATTGTTTTACATTGATCTCCCTCCATGCACTTCCCAATTCCTTCCCTCCAGAGTCCTCCTGACTGAGTCCTGACTCCCTCCCAAGTTCAACCCAACCGACTGCACTGACTTCACTCTGCTGCACTGGAGTGCGAGTTTTAAATCAAGTCACTCTCTCGGTGGGGGTGGGGTGGGGGGAGGGGACGTTGAGTAAATTGTAGTTTCTTTCCAATCCATCCTAACTCTTTGAGGTGGGGGAGTGGTTTTTCATGTGTAATGTAATCAGGACCTGGTGCATATTAAGAAGTACTAGTTCTTCCCACCCAAGTCCCAATGAGGTGGGGACAGGGAAAATCTTCACATTCACCCAACCTTAGTTAATGCACTGGAATGGCATGGCAAGTTGGAAAACACTCAGAAAATAATGTATACGATTCATTATTTATTAGATGCTATGGTTCTTGAATGAGGAGGACTGGCTGCATGACTTAGATAAGAAGAAGAAGCTGGATCTGTGTGATTAAACTAGGATACAGACAGTTACAGCATCCATTATTATTCTTAAGGTGGGCAGATTTTGTGATTCTAATTTCAGGGCAAATTCTCTGCTTCTAAGGTTCACCCTGCACAACAGTCAGGCTTTAGGTCCCTCCTGACTTCCTCCCAAGTTCAGCCAACCTACTGCACACAGTGCACCACTGCACACTGCCCTGGAGCGCAAGCTTGAAATCAAATAAATCTCCGAGTTGCATCCGGGAGGTGGGGATCATGATAAGGGATCACAGTCACAGAGTTACCCACGGGTGGTTGGTGGAGGGTGGCACCGGCATGGCACAGGAGGAATCACAGCTGTAGTAGGGAAGCACTGCAGGAAGCCATGGAGTGTACATCATGGAGGAGGGGATGGGGACGCTCCAAGGACAGGAGATAAGCCCACCAGCCAGTGGCCACAACATTGTAATGAGAGCAAGCGGCTCGAGGTGTGGGATGCGGAAAGTGCAGCTGCTGCCTGGAACTAGCAGAGCACACACAGAGAATTCAACACACAGACCAGGGACACGAGGCGAGGAGGACGCCTGACCCAACCCAATCAGCAGCCAACACAGAGGTTTCCCGCACAGGCCCAGGCACAGGCCAGACTTGGAGTCAGACACGGTGCCACTCTATGTGAACACTGTGGGACCGGTGCCGCTAAGCGCATCCGCTCTGCCCTGCCTAGGCAGGAGTCAGAGCAGTTCACAGTGCTGAGCCTGCCTCCTCCTCCTCCTCATCCTCCTCCATTCCTCTCTCGGCATCCGCTCACCTGTCCCTCCCACCTGGCTCTATCATGCCACATCCCGGTGCTGTGCTGTGTGCTCACACAGTTTAAATCTCCCTCCCCGGCTGGCGTTGTTGCTTGTTGCCTAGCAGCAACGCTGCGTGCTTGTCCTGACCCCAGCTATGTGAATCTTGACTATTGGTTAATGTAATAATGAAGCATATTTTTGCGCATAGAAAGTATGCCATGAGCAACACACCACAGCAATAATTGTATTATTACAAAACAATAACACTAATGTAAAAATAAAAAAATAAAACATTTTAAGTTAAACAGAACAACAGGGATTTGAAGCTGTGAAATGACTGCTACAAATTGTATAACAAGCAGGGACCTTAACAATGATGCCAACAGAGTACTGCTTTTGATTTGGGATTAAACAGGGAAGTGGGAGAGAACTCTTTTTAAAAAAATGTAAAATTGAAAAAAAATTGAAAAATGTGTGTTTATTATATTTATTTTTTTACAACTTTATATTTTTATACTGGTTTAAACAGTTATTTTTAAAAATAATTTCTTTATAGAGTAATATTTATTTTTTTGTCAGTGTTGTAATAGTATCTAACTTGTGTTTAGTTTTATACCTGGTTGTGAATATTTTTCACTTTTCTTTTTCCAATACATCCAACAATGCAAATGTGTGTATGCATATATATATATGTGTGTGTGTGTGTGTGTGTAAAGAAATATATAGATATATGTGTGTGTGTCTAAAGATATATATATGTGTGCGTGTATATTTGTGTATATACACATCTGTGCATGCATATATGTACACATTTTGTATATACACACATCTATACATGCACATATATAAACATGCACATACATCATATATATATGCATATACATATGCATAGGCATACACATATGCACACACACACACACACACACACATACCCAGGCCACACACACACACACACACACATTTATCCGACCGACACCCATGGTGGTCGGCAAATGCATGGCCTGGGTGTATGGCCTGGATGGTTGCAGAGGGATCAGGGTGGATGTGTGGCCTGGTGGAGGGGTGCAGAGGGAAACTATGCATCCATAGTTGGGATGGGAACTATGCATTTGAATAAATAAATGGGGATACCCATCAAATATGCATTATTCAACCTACCATTTGTGGATTAGCCAGTGTGTGCACTGCAGTATCCCTGAGGAGTACCCATTTTGTCTTTTCAATGGGGGAGTGCGTGTGTATGTGTGTGTATATGCCTACTTACTTTATAAGCCAGATTATTAGAAGGGACTTGAGCAGAAAAAGGGTGGAATCTTCTGTACATCTATCCCAAAGCTGAGATGCTGAGCCACACGAGAAGGACTGTTTTAAAGCGCTAATGCGTAAGGGGCTGATGTGGAATTTAGGGTGTGGAATTTACTGCCAGAGGTGGTGTTCAAGGCCAGCAGTATAGCTGAGTTTAAAAGAGGTTTGGACAAGTTTCTGGAAGATAGTTCCATTAGCAGCTATTAGCCAGATTGGATTGGGGAACAAAACTCTTTACTGTCAGGAGCCTTGGGATGACCCACAGGGAATGGATAGCATGGTGACCTGTTGGGTGCTTCTCCCAGGCCCCCGTGATCTACTGTTCGAGACAGGATGCTGGGCTCGATGGACCATTGGTCTGACCCAGTATGGCACTTCTTATATTCCGGGGTCACAGCCCAGGCTAATTGTTGACACAGCCCGAGGTAATCCTGGGCCAACATCTGGTGTTGCCTGCACAACTGTGAATGTGAGGTCTGGACCAAAGTGTGACAAAGTGGTCCAAAGCAGCCCGCCGTCATACCTATTTTTACTCAGAGATTACTAAAACATGCTGAAATGAGCAGCTAAATTGTTGTTCATGAGAAATTTCACCATATCGGGAACCGGGATTAGTTTCCAGACTATTTCCTGATACTAATGCAATTTTTCAATTCTCACAATACCATGAGATACCATCCCAATAGCTCACCCTTAACCTCCCCCAGTTCCATTAACCTCCAATCAGAATTGTTATGTGTTGTTCCCTTTGCCTTGACCAATCTGCAACTGGACTGCAGATTAGTAAAGGAATCTGCATATCAGCCAATGAGTAACAGGAAGTACAAGGGACAATGGAATGCAAGATATTGTGTCTGTATTACCTCTCAGGATTTGAAATGGATGATTAAGACTGTGTTCCCATCTGCAATGGCAGTGGCGGCAGCGGGAGGGGTGAGGGAAGATCCCCATTCACACGGGCGGTAGATTCCCATTCACACAGGCTCTTTTCCTGTCAACTGGCTCCTCTGTGCTGCTGCATATTCCCTCACCCCTCCCGCTGCTGCCACCACCAATTCAGGTGAGAATGCCGCCTAAGTGCTAAGCAGAAAATCAGCAAATGGCAAAGCGTTAAACAGGACCCCAGTAAGAGGAAAGTCAATAAATGGATAAATGAAATGTCGGCTGAGACATTCCTGAGTACCAAGAGGTTCTCAATTAGTCTGAGACAGTATCGGGAACTGGGATTTCAATGAGATCTCCCATTTTGGCAAAATTCTGTTTTAACCTATTGAAGATCCTCTCTATCATCAATCAAGCTGACATACAGAAGAGGATTCCTTTCAGTTTTACTGTAAAGAGTGTTACAGCTATTTAAAGAATTCTGAGCACAGCACCCCAAGATAACTAGGGTTATCTTAAATAAAATATACATTGCTAGGAGATTATAACAACAAAGTAGCATGGAAATATAAAACCTCTAGTAAAAAACCTTGATTAAGTAACAAAATACATAATAAAAAGAATATCAAGAGATATCTAGGTTACAACAAGCACTGGTGAAATAATTTAAGACTCAATTCATTCCTTTTTGAGGTCACATTGGTATAAAACTGACCACCACATCAGATGCTGGTCAAGCTGCTCTGCTGCCTCAGGATGCCTCATTTGAATGAGGTAACGCAGCTCTCTGGGTGCATATTGGTAAATGTAGCTTCTTCCCATGGTGGCTTGTTCCCAGACAGCATTAGTTCTAACTACATTTCCTAATATGCTCCAAAAGAGCTTTAGGAGCATGCTTGGAAATCCAAATTTCCAAGCATGCTACTAAAGCTCTCTTGAAGCATGCTGGTAAATGTAGTCCAGCTTGCTCCCAGATAGCATTATGCTTTCTGGGAACAAACTGGACTAAATTTACCACCATATTCCCAGAGAGCTGCTTTACCTCATTCAAAGGAGGCAGCCAGAGGCAGGAGAGCAGCATGACCAGCTCCCACAGCTTGGCAGAGTCCACTCCAGAAGACAGCAGCATGCCCAGCTCCCGGCGACTTTTAGGTCAATAGCACTCCCCATGATCCTTTCCCCACCCTCAGCTGCCCTCCCTACACACCATTCACTGCCCCCCCGGTGTACCACTGTCTGACCCCCACTTCCCTGTTCTGCACTGCTGACCAAGCTACTTCCCCCCGCCCTTCTTTCCTTCTGCCCTGCCAAATCTTGAGTATTCTCCGAGGTGCTGAGGACCGGTCCACAACACTCTGAACTGGTACTTGGAACCTCAGAAATATCTGAGAATATTTTTTTGTCTATTCGGAACAGCCCTAGTTGTGAGGCAATTAGGAAGTGAAAGTCTTCAAGGTAAACCCAGGGCCAGCTAATATGTGAAATAGGAACTGACTGACTTCAGAGACATGTAACTGTTTAAATAAATATACGTGATTGATTCTGACCTTGTTACTGAAAAAAGAAGGAATACGGAATAACCTTGGCAATGATTAAAAGTGTATACAGCAAGTTTATTTTGCTGGCTAGGGGCAGCTGGTGTGTTTTGAGGTTGAAGGGGCAGTAAGGCCGGCGAGCCTAGGGGTGGAGCAAGGGCAACAGTAGGCGGCATAACCCAACAGCAAGGAGTTCCCAGGGTTAACATTGGATGGACATTACATTACTTAATCCAGCAATTTCAGTTAGGCAAGTTATATTCACCTCCTCTGCCAGGTTTAAAAAGCAGGCAGACAACCTTAGCTTCACTTACAAGCAGTTTTAGCAAAAATCTACAGGACACAAAGCTTTTCCAAGGGCCCTATCATCATGCACAGATATATAAAAACCAGAAAACCGCATGTAAACCAAACCATTCCCACAAGCCCCCAAAGTCATCCCCAGCAGCCAAACGCCTGTGCAAGCAAATTTTTTTTAATTAAAAAAATGGCCAGTTTCAGGGATGCATTGCCATCAAATCAGACACATCCAGACCAGCATCCCTAGTAGCTTCACCAACAAACTGCCTCTTCAAGCACACAGGCCCCTTTTTAAAAAACAGTTTGGTCCCTTTCAGGGCTGCCTTCTGACCAAAGCAGGCCCCGAGTCCAGATCAGCCTCCCCAGCAGCCACACCTTATCCCCGGCAGCCAAATGCCTGTGCACACAAACTACTTTCCAGCAGCAGGGAGCCGCACTGAAACAGCGAAGGGACCGTTTTAAAAAAAGAGTAGCCACGATGACCAGTGGAACCACAAATTTACAAAATGGTCTCTACTCATGATGGGAGGGGAGAAGGAAACCAGCAATGCATTCATTAATTCATTGCTGCTGCTTTCCTTCTCCCCTCTCAAGCATGAGTAGAGAGACCATTTTGTCATCATGCAAACAAAGAGCAAGCACTCCTGCCCCCCCAATCCATTCCCACTCTGTCCCCCCAATCCATCCCGTCTGTCCCTCCCCAGCCTGTTGTCCCCCCATCCATCCGCACCCTGTTGTCCCCCATCCACATCCATTCCGAGTCTGTCCTGTCCCCAGCCTGTCCCATCCCCAATCCATCCTCAGTCTGCCTCCCCCACCCCAATTTATTCACCTCACCAGAGCAGCAGGATTCGATGGTGTGCTGGCTTCTTGGATGAGGGGAAGAGTCTAAGAGCAGCTCCCCCTCCCCCCCCCCCACAGCCCAGTCGACTGGGTGGGGGCGGGGGGGAGTTGGGAGCTGCCTCGCAGGTGTAGTCTGGCCCGGTCGCCTGTGTGCAGCACCCGGGTAAGACTTTTAACCTTTGGCAACCCTGCAATGAAATAGTACTCCCTGCAGCACTATTGCATTGCAGTGTTCCCTTTATGCGGGATGGACGGCGTTTCTAACCACCCATTCCACATAAAGGGAGAAGGCATCCCTTTTGTCCTCCCAAGGCTTCCTTAGGAAGCCTTCAGGAGAGGGGGGGGGGTATGAGTCACCGGTTGTGTGCGCGTACGCACGCAGACAACTGGTGAGAATGTCAGCGCCATCGAAGAACCTTGCTTGGAGGCACGGACCTTGAAGGTTGCTACCTCGCTGAACAAGGTTCTTCGAGTTGGCTCCGCACATACACCGCGGTGCTTTTTAAAAAAAAAAAAGTTTGTCGGCCGGGGCTTGGGGGCCAGGCAGCGGGTTCGTCAGTGGCTCCTGGGGGGCCATGGCCAGGAGGGGCATTGCCCCATATTTCCTAGGGGGTGCACTGCTGCTGTTGCTGGCACTGAATCAACTAAGACTGGTGGAGACAGACTGACTTAGGCCCTTTTTATATGGGTGATACCACACATGAACGCCCAGAAATCTGAGTAGTCATGCATGGATGAGTCTCATGTAAATCCTGCAGTGGGTGAGTCGGGGTGTGCGTACACAATGCTCCTGTGTGCAAACGCATGCACACCCACCTCCACCATCCCCCATGCATGAAGCAACCGGCGAAAACAGCGTTGCTCTGTGCGTGTAAATGGATGGAGGTGGGTGTAGATGGGTGTGCACTCATCTACACCCTCCCCCCACCTACCACACATGGGCCGCGGCACACACCGACTCCCCTCCCCATGCCACGGCCTTTGTAAAAAGGGCCTAAGTTTATAAAAGCCTCAATGTGTAGAAATAAATATACAAGACAGCCATAAAAGTTCCAATTGGACTTTTGGGGAGATTGGATAGCACTGAACTAGCCCTGAACACAGGAATGATTTCTATTTTAAGGATATCATTAATTGTCTTGAGGGCAATGCTGATTGTCATTTGAAGGACACTGTAGGGAGCAAATATAGCCAAAAAAGTTCCATGGCCCAGTAAGGAATGGCTTGGAAGCTATGTAAACACCACAGAGATGTTAATGACAACCAAGCAGTCCAGAAAAGGATTCCTCAACCTCAACCCAAATGTTTTTCTTCATCAACACTGCAAGGCAATCTGCAGTGTGCACTGAAGACAATGAAAGCTGAGGTTGTTCACACCACCTTTCAAGCTATTTTTTCATTATCAGAAAAGAAAGAGTAGAAATGCCAGAATACCAGTTCTTCACGTGTGAGCGATGTATTTTTTTCTTTTTCTCTAGCGACCTTTCTTTTCCCACCTCAAAAAGATCTTGCTTATCATCTATCATTCTTTCATCTTTTTATTTCAAAGGTGCACTAAAAGTTGAGAGTGATCACTTGTCTCACTGTCCTAAAAGCTTTTTGTTTGAAGGACTATGCTGTCTATCCTCCATGTTTCACTTCTGAACATTCAAGTAAACACTCACTCAACCTACTTCTCAACTCTGCGAACAAACTCATCACCTCTTTATTTTATACTGGGTTGCTGACAAATCTTGTGGAATTGACAGCCAAAGTAACAAATACTTCAAAATATGTGAATTGCAATAAAACTGAATGACAATCCTAGAGAAACTAGAATTTTGGGAAGAAAAAAAAAGTAGAAAAGTCTTTCCTATCGCAGAGTATACATACTAGTAACTGCAATTCCTGTCTTATCATCTTTACAATCTTGCCAATCTGTGCAAATGATTAGTGAAGCATTTTGCAAAGTGTTCAAGCATTTCTTCTTTGAAACCCCTTTACCCAAATCTTACGAAGAACAAGAGAAACATAGGGAATATTCAGATGTGCTCTGCATCCAGATCTGGAGTTCTTGATCCAGAAGAATTCCTCTGGAGTACAGTGACTGACTATCTGCCTCCCTTTTGGCTCCCCAAAGCAGGAGAATTTATTTATTTATTTATTTTTTCAAATTTATACCCCGGCCCCTCCTGCAACGCAGCTCGGGGCGGCTACCAACAATGAATAAAAACAATAAAATTCCTTTTAAAATATTAAATATTAAATATAAAATGCATCACATAAAACAGGGCTAGAAAATAAAAAATAAATAAATAGGCGGGGGACTAAAATCACACACCCCCACCCTCCCTCCCAAAGGCCTGGGCAAACAGCCAGGTCTTACAGTTCCGCCGAAATGTCAAAAGGCTTGGGGCCAGGCGAGCTTCCTCCGGAAGGGAGTTCCACAGCCGCGGCCCTACCACCGAGAATGCTCGCTCCATCGTGGCCCCCCGCTTAACACGGGGGACCTCCAGGAGGGCACCCCCGGCAGACCGCAGAAGCAGGGGTAAATTAGCTCCTCCCCTTTCTGGCATTCCTCTCCTTGACATTAGCACTTGCTTTAATCCCTGGGAACATTTGCCGATGCACCGAAAGAGACAGGACACCAAGTGCTGGGTTTAAACGGCCGCACTCTTTATTAAACCATTGAAATTATGCAATTGTGATTAGGTGGGGGACAATCGCCTAGAGCGATGTGGGTCCAGTACTTGAGCTTATCCTAACACAAACAACTCAGGGGTGGTTTTGATGTACCCTCGATTACCACCCCTCTTAACCAACACAACGTCTCCCCCTTGTCGTGGCACTTGCCGCGTGCGAAGGGGACCAAATTCCTTCTGGAGTTGAGTAAGGAGGAGTGGGCCTGCAGGTGGGGGACCAAACCTATCCCTAACGCCCTCGCTGACCCCCCTCCAAGGGATTCCACCCCACCGGTTACCGTACCCCTGCTTTTCTGGTGGGTGTGGCTTCCCCATCTCGTAAGAAGATGCTCCATCCAATTCTAACCCATGTTTTAACTCTCAATACTGGACCTCTGCCAGAGTGCAACAAGTTGGAAGCAGGCACAAAACACCGTTGACTCTAACAGTGGGGAGAACCAATTGTACCAATTACCAAGCACTGCGAGGAAGGCGAAAGATATGGGAAACTTGTTCTAATAGCCCAATTAGGGTTCCCTCAAAAATTCCTTCCTGGCCCCACAAAGGTGACCAACAAGCATCCGCAGTGCTTAGGGGAGGGTGGGTGCTGCTGATCTGGTCACACTCCAGCCTAGAACTTAGGCTGGAGCCGCATGCATTGCAGAGTTTGCTCTGCCCCACTATGTTGCAGCCCACGTGGGCCCCTTTGCCCAATCCCAGCCGCCAGAGCTGTGCAGCAACCCCGGTGGGATTCTAGATCATCCCGTGTTGCAGCATGGCCAGTTTTCCCGCCCTGGGGCTGACAGCCCCAGTGGCACGGCAAAGCTCCCCACCATGTCCCACCTCCTGTCCCAAGCGGGCGTGGCAAAGAGTCCACTGCCCCCACCCTGGGGGAGGGGGAAGGCAGTGGCAATTCCCAATACACTAAAAGAGACAGGACACCAAGTGTTGAGTTTAAATGGCCGCAAACTTTATAAAACCAAATTATGCAATTGTGATTAGGTGGGGGACAGTTGCCTAGAGCGATGTGGGTCCAGTACTTGAGCTTATCCTAACACAAACAACTCAGGGGTGGTTTCAACGTACCGTTGATTACCACCCCTCTTTGCCAACACAACGTCTCCCCCTCGTCGTGGCACTTGCCGCGTGCGAAGGGGACCAAATTCCTTCTGGAGTTGAGTAAGGAGGAGTGGGCCTGCAGGCAGGGGACCATACCTATCCCTACCACCCTTGCTGACCCCCCTCCCAGGGATTCCACCCCACTGGTTGCCGTACCACTGCTTTTCCGGTGGGTGTGACCTCCCCATCTCTTAAGGAGATGCCTCATGTTCCATCCAATTGTAATCTATGTTTTAACCCTCAGTACTGGACCCCTGCCACTAAGGGATCGCTGAATTTGCCCAGACGAGCCTGAGCCCCCACCTTCCTAATACCTATCTAGCGTCATCTACAACTCTCTAAAACCCAATCTAACTTGTCCTTCAGGGCCTTCCAGTAGTGCTCATTCCCTTCAGCTGACAAATGTACTCAGGCCTTTTATGGGACAGGGCATAGCTAAAAATCCAATCACTGCCCAGATTTACCAGCCACTGACCCATGTCCTTATTGATATTCTTCCATGCCTTATCTATTTTTCTAGGGTGGACCCCTTGTCACCATGAAATTCACTCTACCAGATCTGTCCATATAATAAGAGCGGATGGGAAAAGTCTCTTTACCTCACATATGTCCCTCTTGATAGTCCTAATGAGGTATATCCCCTTAATTTGGGGTATGTGGTTCTCACCCAAATGTAGGATAATTACATTGTGAGGTTGCCCCCTTTAAGGCCTTCTAAGTGTTGGCAGAAGGTGGTACCATCTCATGTCGCCCTGGCCCATCCACTGTATCTCTGCGTGTGCCCACAGGCCCAGCTGCGTGCCCCATCTCAACTGGCCGGCTTCCTTGGCCGCCCAGTGAACCAAACTGTGGCCAAAAATCCAGATTTGCCTCCTGCGCTGGGGTGGTGTTGGGGTCCACCTGAGAACATTAAGAAATTCAGGGCTGGCCATGGTGCGGGGGCTGGCGGATGTAAGATCGGAAAGCACCCAACCTCCATCGGCCTTCTGCTTGTATATCTTGATCTGACATTTTATTGATTTTATTTTGGATGTTAATTATGGCCATGGAAGAAGCCAGTGTCTAATAAAATAGAATGAAATGAACCTTGATCTGACAACCTACCAATGCCCCTATTCAGAAGGAATGGCTTCTATACTCAGCTGCTGCCAAGCCCAACTGCACCACAGCGGCCTGCATGACAGATGTGAACTGTTATCTAGTCAGTAGATGCCCACCCGCATGTATAAAAAGGGGGCCGGGGACCCGAGGGCATATACCGAGGTATGCCTCGACTGCATGTCCGGGACAGAGGTCCATCCGCCTGGATTAGGTAAGGCTAACCACATGCCCTCTACCTTTCTGGTCAGTCTTTGAATGGTGGATCAGTAAAGACATCTGCACTAGCCCAATGCACACATCTGTGATATTAAGCGCCCTACCTGTATTGTCCCTGGCTGACTCAGACACGAGTTCACTCATGTGGAAAGTCCTGATGAATGCTAACTTAAATTCTGTACTAAACAGAGAAACCTCGTAATTATCTAAACATACAGCCGAGAGGGCACCACAGAGGTCCAACAACATGGTGGGGGTAATGGGTGCCCTCTGATCAGGAGTATGGCCCCACTCCCTGGCCCAGCTCTCTAAGAGGTGCCTGGCAAACAAACCCTTGTCAGGGGGTGGGTGCCCAGCCAGGTTGCTCATGAAACCCAACGCCGCCAATTTTCCAGCTATAGTGCCTGGCGCAGCCACATTCTGCTTCATCTGGAGGGTGAACTGGAGCATTTGCAGCTCAGGGATTGGGAAACCTAGTTCCCACCCTTGAACCTGCTGGAATTCCTGAAATTGGTGGAATGCCAGTTCATAAGCCGCCCTTGTTTGAGGAGTTAGCGATCCCTGCACAGCAGAGTAGAGCTCTAGGACCCAAGGCTCCACACCGATGGTGGAAGCAGCTCTGGATTCACCCTGGCTCAGGGGGCCAGCAGATGGAAATGCTCCATCTGGAAGTGAGAGAGGGCGTTGGCAACACCATTGTCAATGCCGGGCAAATGCCTGGCCCGGAAGAGTATACTAAAGTTTAGACAGGTGAGCACAAATGCCCTCACTAGCTTCATAACTCATGGGGAATGAGAGGACAGGGTGTTTATGATGTGCACAATGGCTAAGTTGTCACACCAAAAAAGCACTGTGTGGTTCGCTAATTTGTGTGGCCATAGGCGCACTGTGAGTACGATGGGAAAAAATTTTAGGAATGTAAGGTCTTTGGTGACCCCCGTCGCACTCCATTAAGTTGGCCAGGGGGACACCACCCTGACAAACACATTGAAACCAGAACCACCCACCGCATCGGAGTGGACCTGCAACTCCATCTCTAGCAACACCTGCTTCCACCAGAAGCTGACGCCATTGAAATTTACCAAAAATGATGCCCATATCCTCCTTCATTTTCTTAGAAAGCCTAATGTGGTAGCTCGAGGGGGGGGGGTGTTACCCCCCAACTTGGCATAGAGGCAGGACAAGAAGGCCTGCCCTGGTGCCACCACCCTGCCGGCAAAATTAAGGCTCCCAAGTAATGATTGATGGGTACGAGCCATCACCTTGCTTGCTTGCAGGCACACGTCCACCTTGTCCTGGAGGGATCTCAGCTTGTCCTGGGGTAGAAAAGACACAGATGCTACCATGTCAAGCTCTTTCCCCAGGTAGGTCAGCCTTGTGGCTGGCCCCTCTGTCTTCTCGGGAGCCAAGGGGATTCCCAGTTCATCTGCCACCCTCTGGAAGGACTGCATTAGTTCCAAACACTCATTTGTTCCAGCCCGTACGATGAAGAGGAAGTCATCCAGATATTTTGTGACTTGCCCCGCCTCGGCCTGCTGCCACACGATCCACTTGATGAGGGTGCTGAACCTCTCAAATGCTGAGCAAGAGATGGAACACCCAATCAGCATGGCCTTATAATAATAATACAACCCCTCAAAATGGAAGCCCAGGAAGGGGAAACTCTCCGTGTGGACCGGCAGTAGGCTGAAAGCTGACTTGATGTCACACTTAGCCAACATGGTGCCATGTCCACAGTGCTGGACCAGTGTGAGTGTTGAGTTGAACGATGTGTATTGGACTGAGACGAGTTCCCTCAGAATGGCGTCATTCACCGAGCCACCCCACGGATGGGACAGGTGGTGAATCAGGCGGAACTCGCCCGGGGCCTTTTTTGGTATCACTCCCAATGGTAAGATGACCAAGTTGGAGGGAGGGAGGGGGGGCTGGGAAAGGTCCCACCATCCTGCCCGCCACTCGCTCCTTGTCAATTTTCTTCCAAACCGCTGTTTCCATTCCCAAAACTGACTTTAAATTTGGGGCAACCCTCTGCTGCTGCACATTCCCTGCCGGAATCCCCGCCTAAAACCCTTGATAACATACCCTACTTTGTCCCGGTCAGGGTATCCCAGGAGGGCAGCCTCAAGTCTGTCAATCCTAACTGGTGTGGGGGCCCTTGCCCAGGCTGCCTGTGTTATCCCTGCCTGATCCTCCCTTGCCTGATGCCCCATGGGGGGGGGGGCTTTCCCGTAGCTCCTGGTCTTCCCCAAGGGCATGCTGAGGCCAAATGGAAACCAGTACAGTTTGGGCAGGTGTGCCAAAATCTACAGACGGCCCGAGAGCACCTACCCGACTGACTATACTCCCAGCACAGGGCAGCAGTGTCAGCTGAAGTCTTTCCCCCCTTGTCACAAAAGGACTGAGCCACGGAGGCAGCACCTCCTTTGACCAGCAAATGCCCACTATCTGAACGAGGGGCCCGAGCCACTCATGGAATTCAACCATAGGTCATTTGCATGCAAGTCCCATTGGAGCCCAGGGGTATACGCAACGTGGTGCCTGAATGCCTCATCATACCTGAGTCAAGCTCCAGAAGGGCCAGACTCATACACCTGCCGCACTATGTCAGTGTATTTGAATAGATTGGCAGAGCGCCTGGGAAATGCCTGAATCATTATCCCGTAGTAAATGGAAAAGGCGGCAGTCCAATTGGACCAGTTCTTCTCCACTTTCAGGTGCTTGAACCATTCCTTCTCCTTTTTGTCCTCCTGTTCAGTGGGATCCACTATGGGGGTCACTAAACAGGAGGATGAAAATATCCAAGTATTCCCCCCTCCATATCTGGTCCCTCATGGCCGGAAGGAGGTGGTCACCTATTGGAGCAGAGACATCCGTGTACCCCCCCCCCCCACAGCAGGGCGCTGTCTGGCCAGTTTCCTCACCTGGGGAGTGTGAATGCTTGATCATGCGGGACCACAGCTGGGGCCCAGACTTGGAGAGCCTCCCCCCCACAGAGCAGCAGGCCCAAGCCGCTGCTCTCTGAGGGGAGTTGGCTGCTGGGTGTAGCCTCCACCACCCACGTGAAGGGGAGGTGGTAAACTAACTGGCACCCATGCCCCGTTCCACCACAGCAACTGTGTTCAGCCTGCGTCTCCTGAAGCGGAAAGAGCCCTGCTGAGAACACCCACAGCCGCTGGCCCAGCCACCCCTGCTGGGACAGAAGCTCCAGAACCCACCTCCACCACCCCTGATGGGAGGGCCATCACCTCACCTGAGTTACATTGCCTACTTATGTGGGGTGGCTCCTGCTGGGCTTGTGTTTGTTGGGCATGCTGCTGCACCATTAATTGAATATCACATTCAATCGCCTCGACCCTCTGGCAGAGATCATCTCCTCCCCCTCCTTGTGGCTCTGGGTATCACCTTCCGAAGCTTGCAGGCTCACATCCCTGCTGGAAAAGAAACAGGGCTCCTCAGCCCTGCCCCAGGAGGGGATCATGCCAAGGGCCTCCACAGCCCCCTGCTGAATCCCACCAAGTGGGGCTTGCTGGGCAGGCCCACCCTGGGGGCCTATAGTAATGGGTCATCCAGTCCCCTATGCCAACCTTTGCCCTCTTAGCCCCAGGAGCCTCCTGGCCCCAAGGCCTGGGGGGGTGGGTAATCAATCCTGAAAGCCCAGCTGCTCGAGGGTTGTTTTGCTGCCCATGGGGTCCCCTCCCAGGTGCCATCCTGGCTGGGCCTGGGTCATCAAGGTATCAAGCGGGGGGTGCAATAATCCTGTCCCCCCACCTCAGGCCGGTCTGCGCCAGGCCCCTTCCCTCAATGAATGGGTCAGTACTCCGGGCAGCAGATGGGGGGTCCTGTGGGGGAGCAGGTTGGACCGTGGTCTGATCCCCTGACCCACCCAGCCCCCAGCCACAAGCACCCTCAGCAGGGCCTCACAGTCTGCCAATCTCTCATGCAGTGCAGCCTCCGCTCCTCCTCCCCCCAACCAATGAACCTGGGGGCTTCATGTCCACCAACACCTGCTTCCTTGGTAAAGGGGCTGCCTCCAGCCTCGCTGCTCCCATGGTTTCCGCCACCTCTGCCACCATCACTTGACTCACCTTCTTGGACGCTCGTCGCCGCCTAGTCGCGGCGGCAGGGGCCCTCTTCTTCTCCTTGCCCATCACCGGACTCATGTACACTCATTGGAGGAGGGAGGAAGGGGGAACACTCTCAGCCACGCAGACACCAGAGGCCTAGTCAAAGGCTCCCTGGCTGTGTGTGCTGCTGTTCTGGTCACGCTCCAGCCTACAACTGAGACTGGAGTTCGCTCCGCTCCACTATGTTGCAGCCTATATGGGCCCCATCACCCAATCCCAGCCACCGGGGCTGTGCTGCAACCCCGGCGGGGTTCTAGATCATCCCGCGCTGCAGTGCAGCCATTTTTTCCACCCTGGGACCGACAGCCCCGGTGGTGCAGCAAACCTCCCCACTGTGTCCCACCTCCTGTCCCAAGCAGGTGTGGCAAAGAGCAGCTGACCCCCCCTCCCTGGAGGGAGGGGCGGACGCAAATCTCATGATAGGCTCTTGCCCCCCTAACCCTCTTCCCAAATTGTAAGCAGAGGTCAGGAAAAACAAAGCATCAAGAGTGACCTGCTGTGAGGGCCAAACAAACAAGGAAATGTTCAAGGAGTGAGAAAGAGGATGGTTGTGGGGAAATAAAATAAAGAGAGGAGATTTCTCCAGAGCTATTGAGTCAAACTTATCTTTAGAGCAGGACTCTCCCTCTAAAGTCCTGAAGCAAGATGCTTGTCCTATGGGATCCACTGAAAGCCACCTTTCTGCCTCTGGTGCGGGTCAAAAAATCCTTGCTGCAGATGGGATTGTGTGGGCAAAACTTCATCCTGAGGGAAATTGCAGGATTCAATTTTGCCAAATCTCATCACTCTGCAGGTGAGGGGAAGCGGGAGAGAGGAGGGACTGCACTGAGCTTTAGTTATGAGCCAGGGACACCTCGCTGCCAGATTAGGTGGGATGGGGGAGACAAGAGGAAGAAAAGCAAAATTAAAATGTAGGAGCACAAGCAGGTTTGGCAATGCAGGATGGGAATGAGATGGGAAAACCCCTTCTATGCCAGGGTCTACCATCCTCCACTCTTAAAACCTACTACTACACCCCTTGTATTCTCTCTAACCCATTTGCTCATAAGAACACAAGTGCTAGTGAAGTGACTCTGAGTCTGGCAGTTGCTATCTCAGAAGATCTGCTTGCAAGTCTAGGTTCTCTGCTGGTGTGCATTGTCGCAGCTCTATTGAAAGAAGAGTTGGACAGTGCTAGTTAATTTAGTGATATATATGATGTAGGAACTTCTCCTGTGCTTAACTTTGCCAGTTGAACTTGCTATCTCATGCACCATCTCAGTGGAGAAGGAAAAGCCTCTTTGCTTTTAAAAAACTTTTTTTTGTAACAAAACAAAAACTTCTTGTATCAGCTTATCAATGTATTCAATTGCATTCCAAAATAGATTCATGTCTTCCTCAAACCCTGCCTCCTCCCCGTCTCCCCCAAGCACTTCGGATACTGTGCAAACAAATAAATTACAATGCAACTTAAAATATTTCCATATTTTACAGACAGTTTAGTTTTGTGGTCCGATTCATTAATGGTGTTTAAAGTACTTGATTTATTGCCACTTTATGAGGGACATTTTATTGCTGTTTGGGGAGTCACTTTTTGTTTCAGTCTAGAAAGCAAAATAAATGCCAGGCAATTCTGAAGGGAGATGATTTATTATGAAGGGAAAGACAAGCAATGCTTGCATTGTCATGCTTTCCTAAGGTCTACCTTTGGAGGACTGTCAGTGAGCCTATGGAGGTCTACTGCAGGCTATTATACACATGCATATACTGCTGCATTTGTTATAGCCAAATTTAACTAATTCTTTCTCCTGTTGTACAGTGTTGGTTGTTGACAAGGACCTTAGATAGCAGATGCATAAGAGTAACAGAAATAGACATAGGGGCCAGTCCCAACAGTCCCACGCATGCCACATGACCTGCATGTGTGCAAGTGCATGCGCATGCGCAACTGTGTGGCACGTACAACCCATGGGGAAACCACATGGGATGCATGCATGCACTGTGCGCAGGGAGTTTAGGATTATGCCCACACCTGTGGTGAATATAGCTTCATAAAAGGGAAAAGAGGCCCATACTTTCATGAGGAAAGAGTAAAAAATGAATGGGGGGAAGGAGGGAATGTCTTATGCTTTTGACTGACAGATCTGAAAGCTTTTTAATACCCAGTACCTGCACCCTGTGAAGGTGCTTATACACTGTAATCACATCATCTTTCAACCTTATTTTTGGTGTGGTGAACAGATTGGATCTCATTGAGTCTCTCCCATTGGAGTTTGTCAGCTCTTGAAGCATTCCTGTAAATTTGATCAGTATCTTCTCCAGTTACTCAACATCTTTTTCACTTGTGAACCCCAAGCAGAACATCGTATATGAACACAATAGCATACATAGAGGGGAAGTCACTTTTTCACTCCTAATCTCCTATGCAATACTCCCTCTTTATGTATCAAAAGGTTGCATTAGCCATTTTAAAAAAAGTATCACACTAGCAATTTATGTTCATTTCTTTACTATAGCCAAAGTCCATCACAGAGTCCTTATTTTCTCCCAAATCCCCATTCTTTAAATACGTCCTGCGTTCCTTGCTATTAGATATATTACTTTGCATAATCTTCTAAATCGTGTTTGGGTATGTATACATTACTCCTCACTTTATTTCTGGGTAGCAAAAGGCTTAGCACGAAACTCAGGGTATGAATATCATACAGCTTTAGGAGGAAATGGGATTTCTCAGAATCTGAACCAGAAGCTAAATTAACAAATGACTTACTAACTCTACAATGGCTTAAGCAAGACCAACACAAACAAACTGCCACAGATATGGAAACTCAAACTCCAGATCCATATTTGATAGCGTGGTCCTATTTCTGAATCTAAATATTCTGATGTGACTGGAGGGTCATTTCAATCTCCTGCCAAGTTTTAAAAAAGAATTTTCCAATAGCATATTTGTCAACAGCATTGTATGAAAGATCTCAGACTTCAAATATGTATATGCTTTTATTTTCAGTCTATAAAAATGAGCTTCATAACATAATAACTGAAAACCAGTTATCACCTTTTACAGATTGGCAATGAAAGTCTGTTTTTACTCTGCTCCCAGGTTACAGTTTGTTTGGACTGTTCAACTGAAGACCTGAGGGTCAGATTTGACCCATGGTACAGTTCCATCTGTCCCACAGGCTTAAAAAAATATATACATTTCCAGACCATGCAATGACAGCTCCAAACTTCATGTTTAACTTGCCTGGTTCATGTTGGTAAGTGCGAACAAGGTTTGTCTACCCCTGTACTACAGAAATAATGTACATTAGCCACATGATGAAAGATATGTGTGGAATCTAGCCTGTCGTCAAATTGATGCGAGGCAATCCAGCCTGTGGTGGCCAAGATGTTGGACAGCACTGGCCTCTATCATAGGCCACAATCCTGAATCCGCGTGGCACAATGTCTCCGCTATGGACTTGTGTGTTGTTGATGTGCGTGCATGCAGGTTGCACACTCTTTCCACAGACCATATGATCAACCCCAGAGCCAATAAAGACAAAAAACCCTTTCTTTTTCCAGTTAGTTTTCTGTTAATGATCCCAGTATAAATTCCCTCATGACTGTTATATCCCTAATAGCCTAGTAATGACTCTTTCACCTGAGTAGTCACCCGTATTGTAAACAGGGGTTGAGAAATAGAACCGGATAGCTAGATTTTGTCTTATTATGCAAAGACAAGACTGGGAGTCAAGGATTCCTGTAGTAATCCTGGCTCTATTGATTTCTTTAGTATGGGGCAAAAATCACTGAGCACATAGCAACAAGGGCTAGCATGGGCTTGAGTCCCACTAAAGCGAATGGAATTTCTGCCTGCACTGATTAGCACCAGTGCTATCTGCTCGGGGGATTGTGCTGTCCATCTTTGTCTCAGTTTCCTTGCCTGCCATATAGCGGTAATAATATTTACTAAACTTCAGCACAGGGGAGGTGTGAAAATCAATTAGTCATGTCCAATTTAGCAGAGTTCTTGAGCACATGGATGCTCTAAGATAGTCTCAATGCTATCAGGGAGTTTAAAAAGACAGATGTGCTTTAATGATTCCCCAGAATGTGGACTTATTGTTCAAAAAATAATACTACAACTAAACAAATATTAGTCACTTGGGGGAGTAGAAGAGGTTCCCATCCTTTGATAGAGAGCAGTGGTCCTCAGACATTTCAGAATATGCCCCTCTTTCCTTTTTCTGTGTACCTGAGGCCTACTTGCCATATACATACCCTTGCTCCCATTCTCCTTTTCCCTTTTGCCACCCTGACCTTGTTCCTCATCTCTCTTCCCCTTATCCTCTTACTCTACCCCTCCCCTTTTCTATCCCACTAGGAAAATTCTCAGTAACTTAGCCAGGGTGAAGCTAGAATTTTATCAGTTGTGCAGGAGCATGTCACCTGTACCTTCTCCCCTCTTCCCCAAAAATCTTCTGCACCACTGGAGAGAAAATGGCCAGCATAGCAACAAAGAGAAATTACAGCTGATGCTGCAAGCAGGCTGGACGCCAGTTATTGTAGCTTTGTATTAGAGATTAATAGACAGTTATCTTAACTGGACATAGTTTATTAATAGAACACTGATCTTCACAACCTGTCCATCTTGCAAGCCAGCACACATTCCTTACTCTGGGGAGGGATTTTACACTGCTGAATACCATAGAGGCTCTATATCCCATCATACCTACATGCTGCTGTAAATGTCTGTCAAATACATACGGCGCAGAAGAATGTACTTTACTGGTGAAAAATCAATGTGTTGGAACTTTTCAAGGATGTTTGTTTATTTATGACTCTAGCTAAAAAAAACAAAGCAAAACAAAACCTCTGCCAACAGAACTGCTTAATGTGTAAAATCCTTCCAGTTAAATCAAATGCAGCTTAAATTATCCAATGACTGTTTATTTTTACAGGTTTGACTAATGATATTTATGTTTAGAAGGGAGGAGGGGTATTTCTGGAGACTAGCATAAAGAAACTTATTGTTGGAGAGAGTCCAGGAGGGAGCATCTGAAAAGCTGATGGAAAAAGAAGAAAGTAAGTGTGCATGACTATCACTTTGCTGTCACCTGAGTGGGATTTTATGCATTATCTAACCTGAATAATCCATGAATATAATGCAGAGTATGCTAAAATTGAAGTGTAAAATGGTTACTTTGCTTTGCAGCAAATGAGTTCCAGACTAAATGTAGGTCACCCCACCACCTGCATGTTTGTTTTTACCCAGTATCAAGACCCAAAAGATCTACAGTTCTGGCCAATAAATACAGAGTACCAAAAAAAAGAATTTTAAATATCTGTAGGTTAGGCTTGAAAAGTGTTGGCTTCTATGAAGAATTTAAATTTACAGTGAGTGTGGTTCCTGTATTACCCAGGTTGAAGTTTTCATTATATTTTCTACTTACATTGTTATTAGCATTTTTTCTTATTACATTTTAATAAATATTTTAAAATGGCCACGTGTTTATAATTTTGGGGATTGTCTAGTATGTATAATCTATCATTTTTATTAATAAGGAATTAACACCCAGGGACAAACACCATCACTCCAATACATTTACCAATATGGCCCTTTCCACACAGACACTCTAACACCAATAAAATGGGTGTTACATTTTATTATACATGTTACAGGGCACCCACGGAGCAACACTACAGTCCTGCAACGTGGGCCCTTTTCACAGCAGATGCCTCCACCCAGTCTCTCTGGATGTAGATGGGTGGAGGTGTCTGTGAACACTGCGGATGGTGGGTGTAGATGCATGTGTGCTCCCACCCAACACCCATCTCCACCCACCACCCACGCATGGAACAATGGACTCCAATGCTGGTTGCTCTGTGGACAGGTGGAGATGGGCGTTGTGCAGGAGCATGCACCCACCCACACCCACTGCCCGCAGTGTTCACACAGACGCCTCCACCCATCTCCACCCAGCGAAACTGGGTGGAGGCATCTCGTGTGAAAAGGGCCCATGTTGCAGGGCTGCAGTGTTGCCCTGTGGGCGCCCTGTAACATGTATAATAAAATGTAACACCCATTTTATCTGTGTTAGAGTAACTGTGTGAGAAGGGCCTCTGTTAGGAAGGTAGTTAATGATCTGGCTAAGAGTGGAATTCTCACATATTGCCTAATGTAAAGCCCACTGAAACGGATGGAAAATTTCCACTGAACTCAGTGACAAAAATGGCAGCCACACAGGAGCAGGAGCACAAACAGACCCGCTGCAATTGTGTAAGAGTTAATGTCATTTTTTCTTTTTTTTAAGGTCCTTTCTCAGCTGCAGCTGGCCATTTACATTGATGTAATACCCTAGCATACACAATGCTAGGCTTTTGTACCCCAGCTGGGAGAGCAGGGGGAAGCAACAAACTTTCTAAAAGGAGGCAAAATAAATCACTGTTAAAAGTATGCCCCATTGTGTTGCTGTAAAGGTAACCTTGCTTTCTACAAACTGAGAATTCTAAGACAAACAAGTCCAAGGTTTTCCATCAGAACAGTGCCTTAAGTTATTCTTTTGTTTAGTGCCTCAAGATCTAGATCAAACTGGTGCCTTCAAGACCTTTTAGCATGATGCCCTAGGATACACTTTACTCTTATTTCCTTCTGGCTCCGTTGAAAGGGATTATTCACTTGGATAAGAACCAGACTGATGGCCTGAAGGCCTTAGAAAAGTTACACTTGATGGGTTTTATTTTTATCTGTGTTTTTTTTAAAAAATTAATAAAATAAAATAAATTCAGGCAATCTTGTGAATTTCCAAAGAGGAGAATGCTTCAGATACTGACTGGTACCGTAAACACTATCTGCTTTCATGCACCAATGTAAATTTTGGTTATGAAAACTTTTTGGAGGCAGGGTCTCTGAAGGAGCCTCTGATTCCCTGGAGAACTGTTTTAATTTTCATTTGTTGTTCTAGGAGCTTCAGTGATCAAATTTGGAAAGGGGGCGGGGCTGGGAACACTACAAAATCAAGCTTTACAATAAATGTGTAGCCTTTTCTACCTTTATATAATATTTTTCCAGTTGGTGGGAGTGAAAAGCTGTTCAGAAAAAGTTCTGAGGAGAGGTAAGAGCAAGTGTTTCTGTACCATGAAATACCTATTTTTTGGAAGTGCTATTCATACTTCCTCACTATTCATTGATTCCATGCTTTTGCTATTGTCGAGACTGGTGCCTGCCAATGGGGTTGATTCCATGGCCTCCATGTGCAGCTGTACTCATGTGTGTGCTACCATGCAGTTTCCACACACACTGTACACACGATACATGGGTTTCCACACACACACTGTGCTGGGGGTGCACATGGTTTGCACATGCATCTGTGCATGGGACATGGGTTTGGCCACCAAATTTGTCATTTTCCATCAATTTCCAGTATTTTTATAAATTCTTGTCAATTTTCAGTATTTTCATCAATGTCACTTTTGGCTGTTTTACACCAATTTCCAGTATTTTTCCATCAATTTTAATCAGTTAGAAAGTACATAAACTAAAGCTGCAAATGGGCACTCAAAGATTCGGGCACTTCCAGAACGTGTAGGAAGTGTCCAGACCACTGCACTATGACAAACATAGAATCCTTGTTAAAAATCACAAATCTTATATTGCTTATAGAATTGGGACCCTTTCTCAAACCTTTATGAAATTTGTCAGGAGTAGTCCCTTGTGTGAGAGAACTCCCCCCTCCGTGATAGAAGTGGTGGGGTTTTGGCAGCGTTCCCCTCCCTGCTGGGAGGAAGGGGATGAGGAAGGTTGAGGGGCCACAGATAGCGGCACCAGAAGTCTGGAGGGGGGAGGAGGGTGGTCTCCGGGTAACTGGGAAGGTGCCCAGGACTCTCGCGAGAGGCGGGACTCCCGGGCGCCATTTTAGAACTCCTTGCTCAACTGCCTCATTGAGGTTCAGGCGGAGAGCAAGGAAACTTGTGCACCCACCCACCCACCTGCCCCCTTTTTTGCACCACTCTGCGTTACAACTGGTCACCAATTTGGACCAGAAAGGAATTTTCCCTGAACCTAATTGGCAATTCAAGGGTAAGGGGTTTTTCGCCTTTCCCGTAGTGACACTGCTGATCTGGTCTAGTGGGCGATGGGGCAAATTGCTGGTGGTAGGCCATAATTGTCGCACTCTTGGCAGTGGGGTTGGTTCAAAGATAATCATTTAAAAGTTGAATTAGTTAGCATAGGATGGTTACAAATATCTCCTTAAGAGATCGGCACGGCCATCCATAGTCGCACAGTGTGGCCCACAGCATGGTCAGCCCAAGGGTGAGAAACAAACGGCCGGACCCACTGGGAGGACCATGTGCCAAGCCGGGGGTCACGGTGTTCTCACCCTTGTTTAGCCCCGACAAGAGGGGTATAGGTATGAGCAACCCGCTCCGGCCTGAGGAAACTCGGCCATTGGGGCAGGGTATAAGTTGCAAGTTGGGGAAGCTAGGCCACAGGAGGTTCCCTTAGAGTTTAACCAAAGACGTAAGTAGGAGGGCCGGAGGGCCATGAGAACTGCCGGTAGAGCCAGTAACCTCCTGTGGCAGGGCAGGGACAGTTAAGAGAAAGTAGGACCCCAGTTTAAAGGGGGAAGCGGGACAGTTGCCGCTTCCCCCTTTTATGGTTATAAACAATTAATAAAGAGTGCGGCCATTTAATCCCATGAAATGTATCCTCGTCTTCTTCCGGGGTGCACCGACAAACAACCTGTCCAACTTACACCAAAACTGGATGGGAAACAAAGATGATACAGCTGGATATGTGTATGCAAACCATGAAACAATTAAATTGCTTATAAAACCAACAACCTTTATCCAATCTTTATGAAATTTGGCATGGATGATCCCTTGAATAATGGGTACAAAATCCAAATTATATCCAAAGTGGATGGAAAGCAAAGACATTGCAGTTGGAAATGCGAGTGAAAACCACATACCTTTAATTGCCTATAAATGGGAACTTTGGTACACATTGTCCAACATCCATGCAAATTGGCTGAAAGATGAAGTTACAGCCAGAAATGCATTTCCCATTTAAACCAAGACAAAACAAAAATGAAAGGAATAATGAAAACAAAAGATAACAAAAGATAACAACAAAAATAGTATTGAAAATGAATGATATTTTAATAATCAAAAAGAAAGGAATAATGAAATGAAAAAAAAAAGTCTCTGAACATTCCTAGACTGCTTGGGCATAGAGCAATGCTGTGGGTTTTGCATAGGGCTGAACCAAATAGACCATCCAAGTACTTTGAATGAGTTCTGAAGTTCCAAATACCTGGTCCAGGCATTCGACCGACTTTGGAACTTTGTCCAAGGACATGGAATTCAGAACTTGGAACTCCGGACCTCGAAAATCCCAGGAACTCAGAACTTTGGACCTAATGATTTTAAAGTACACCCACTTTAAAATCATTATGCCAATCAGTGCCCAGAAAAGCAGGCTAGCAAGAGTGAGACAAACCCAAATAGTGCAACTGTGTGGATAAATAATAATTTTTAAAAAGCCAGCAGTACCCAAAGCATGGCTCACCATCAGCAATGCACCCACTTTAAAAATCGTTATGCCAATCAAGCAGTGTCCAGAAAAGCAGGCTAGCAAGAATGGGATAATCGCTCAAGAAGACAAATTCACAAAAGTGTAACTGTGGGCAGAAATACAAAACAAAAACCAGCAGTAATGTACCCACAGCATGGACCACCATCAGCAGCACACCCACTTTAAAATCATTATACCAACCAAGCAGCACCCAGAAAAGCAGGTTAGCAAGATTGGGACAATCGCTCAAGAAGACAAACTCACAGAAGTGCAACTGTGGGCAGAAATTTTAAAAAGCCAGCCCAGCAGACATAACAAAAACACCCACAAGAAAGAAACCAGACATTCACCCCCAACACATGCGCACACAGACACACGCCTTCATTGTACTTGCCCAGTGCCCACCTATGCAAGGCAGGTCCCCTCCCAATACACCATATTGTTTTAACCAGAAAGAAACTATATCTCCCCTTTGCTCCAGTGGTCAGTCACATCTTGGCAAAGTTGAACTCAGACAAAATACAGTCACAATGCCCACAAAAACGACAGCAAATGTGATCCCTTTCTGGCCTCTAGGGTGCTGCCAACTTGTCAAAAGGCAGTTCAAGCAGCAGTAGCAACCAAATTTTAAGTATATTTGCCACTGGTGGCAACCCCTGGCATTGCCCCTAGTATATGGACAGCCCAGACCAGGGGAGGTGGAGCTAGGCAGATCACTCTGACCACCATGGTGCCAAGCAGTGGGCAGGCAGGTGTCACCCACTTATTATTATTTTTAAAAGGCATGGCATTGTGGCTCTGGTAACTTGGACAGGCCAGGGGAAGTGAAGCAAGACAGGGATCCCTCTGGTCTACATGGTGCCAAGCAGCAGGCAGCAGCACCCATTTATTTAAAAATAAATAAATCATGGCATGATGGAACAAACAACTAACCCCCCTCCCCCAGCATTGCCTCCATGGTCAGGCCAAATTCAGTAGAGAATGGAAAATGGCTGTACAGTCACTTTTATTTTGCCTCAATTGAAATTCGCCATCTGGCTTGTCCATCACTCAACTGTCCCCTCCCATACCCCCTCCTGCCAAATGCGGCACTAAGTTTTGTTTCCTAGCTCAAAGAAGCTAGGGTGTCAACCATCTGGATCACTACAGTCATGCCATTGAGACTTCCAAAGTTTTCCAGGGACCAGGCTTGGTACTTGGAACTTTGGAAATTCAGAACTTCGGACCAGAATCGTCAGTGGATTCCAAAGTTTTCTGATGTCTGGGTTTCAGCTCTAGATTTGCATTTTTGGGTTTGGCACTTTTGCTGAAGGTGTGGCACTGTGGACATGGCTCTTTTATTGCAGGTTTGCCAAGATGTGTCCAGCTGGGGCATGGGGGGATACTTTTTGGTTAAGTATGGTGTGTTTTGGGAAGGGGTCTTGCCTTGCATAGGGGCATGGAGCAAGGGAGGCATATTTCTTTTTTGTGGGGGTTGCATCTGGTTTCATAGGGGCATGCATGGGGGGAGGGGAGGAAGGGGTGGATGCTCTGCACCATGATAGGAGCTGGGATAGTAAACATCAAATGGCCACACGTGATGCCACGTGTCAGTTCTGGTGACAAGTACTTCTGAGTTTCCATGATTCTCAGTTCTGAGCTTCCGAGTTTCAAGGATTTACCAGTTCTGAGTGGTGGCCAAAAACTCGGCCTCGGCACTTGGAACCACTTGCATGTTTTTAAAAAAAAATATTCGGTGCAGCTCTACGCATGGGGTATGGTGTAATTCACCAAACCCCCTGAAGAATGAGAGGTGGTGGACAAGGCAAAATTCTTCTTGGGCCTTTTTTGGCACCATCCCTGGAGGGAGATTCATGGGAAGTGAACTGAATGGGCCTGCAATCCTGCATTCCATACCTCTTTATTGAGTTTGGATCAAACTAAATGCTCACTGCCAATGACTGACTTGAAGTTCAGGGCCCTCCTGTGTTATCCAACACCTTCAGTGGTCTGCTGGTCAAATGCAGGTGGGCAGACATGACTGGTGTGAACACATAGTTCCACGCCATGACTCATACCTAGCATGCTACCCCTCCTTTGCTTCAGGGAATAGTGTTCTGGAGAGGTTTGGGCACCACATCATGCAGCTTGAGGGGGAAGTGAGAGGGAGCCAACATCACTTCAGCAGACAACTGGCTGCATCCCTTCTTCCCTTCTCTGTAGCAGTTCAAGTGGAGGTTGTGCACTTGTCCTGTGACATCAGTTCGCCTAGCCATCATTTCATTGCCAACGTGGATGATGATACATTTGTATGTTTTGGTTTGAAGGTTAGGGATGGGCAAACGCGGTTTGGAAGTTCAGAGTTTGGCCTGAGCTCAGCCTGTTTGGACGACCGAACCCGAACCCACCGAACTGAACTCAATTCCTAACGTCGAAATGACCAAACAGTTCGGTCAGTTCGGATCGCGTTCGTGTGAGTTCAGGTGGCTAAAACATGGTGTAGCATCAGGTCACTGGAAGGCCAAATGTGGCAGGGAGGGGGAGTCTGCTGACTCAGCTGAAGAGCAGACTTCCTGGCACCAGGGGTGGAGAGGCTTGGAGTAGCAGCCAGCCTGCCCAATCACCATCCCTTTTCACCTCAGACCACTGGCTTGGCAGTCTGCGATTGACCACGGGCTAGACTGCACAGAACCAATGGGGCTTGCGATGAGGCGGCCGCAGCAAGAAACAAAAATGTCTGCCTCCTCCCTTCCCAATACCTTCTGAGCTAGTCACTGTTCCTGAACAGCAGGCGTTTCAGAAGGCTCCCTCTCCCCCAGCAGTTTTTCTTCCTTCCTATTCCTAATCCATTGCCATGCTCCTCCTATTTCACCCATCCAACCCATCTACCTCCATATTCTCATTTATTTAGCTTAGCTATAGATTTAGTTGTTATTTTTTGTTTTTATCTCTCCCTGTGTTCTCTGTGTTCAATCTTCCTTCCTCCCTCCCCCCTCTATTGAATCCTTTCCCTCTCCCATATATTCCATCCCTGAATCCCTTCCCCTGTTTTTTTATTCATTTAGAGTAGGATTATTATTAGATTGATTTAGGTTTCATTTCAGTTTTGTACCGCTCCTTGTGTTGTTTGTGATTCCCCCCATCCCATCTATAGATAGATATATTGTAGGTTTGAGATAGTAGACAGTTGTAGGAGTTAGCTTAGTTTTTATATATA